>JARHVA010004328.1:195000-242500 GCA_037957365.1 Torreya grandis | reverse complement strand
AGTATTGGTTATGATAGGACACCACTAAATATTTATGTACTTGAAAGAGATAACCCTATGAAATCCATCACCAACACATTTTAAATGATTTTTAACCATTTCATAAGTTTTCTAATTTTGTTTTTCCTCAAATGAGCCCTCAATTTTGATGAGAGCAAAAGTGGTCTTCATAGTGTGGAAACCAATGTTTTCCATCTAGATTTACCATAAGATCAAAAACTAATACATTGTTGTACGATGATTTTATAGGAAAAATTTCCTTAAATGGTTCTAAAAACCTACTTATCACATAAGAAAGTTCTCTATCTATATATTTTAAATATCCTCATACCACCTTTTATCATGAGGAAGACAATGAATATCCAAAACAACTCTATGGACCCTCCCCCAATTTTATTTGGCATTAGACCACAATAAGTATATGATACTCTTATCTAATTTATCATAGTAGGATATAGAGGGGACCCAAAAATAAAAATATTAAACATGAGTAGTAGCCAAAATCTTAGTGAAAATTGGAACTTCCATGCCAAAGAGAGTGGTTTGGCAATGTAGTACTACACCTTTTTATCAACCAACTTATGCATATGACCATAACTCCATAATGTAAATTTAAAAGGAAAAGGGGATGCCTAATAATTTGAATTTCTCCCTTCTATGATACCAATTCCACTTCTAGTTTTGTAACCAATCAAACATGTAAATTCAACTTTATCGAAATCATTAGGTTTTACTCCACTATAAACCGGAATTAGAATCTAGACCAAAAATATTGAGACATTGTATAACCTTCTTAAAATAGTTTTATTTCTCTTAAAGATTGAGGAAATTATCTTTAAAAAAATGGCTATTGATGAGTTGGTAGGATCTATAAAGAATAAAAATTCCCCTGATAAGACCCCATCAAGTTTTATGTAGTAACATCTATCCAAAAGCTTCAACATATAAAACATATAATGCTGAAGCAAGGGGGCAACCTTGAAAAATTTAATGATAAAGTTTAAATCTTTTAGATTGGAGGCCATTGATAATGATACAAGCTAAATAATTTGAGAAGAGGGTTTAGATAGCTGAAATAAATAACTGATGGAAACGAAGAGCCTAGAGCATAGATATAATGAATGGCCACAAAATTCTCTCATAAATCAAGTTTGAGAAATAGTTTTATCTAATGAGAGGATCTCATCCATTCCATATTATCACACACAAAAATAAGTTATCAAGGATATTCATAGTTTTGATAAATCTCATTTGTTCACATCTAAAAATGGAAGGTAACATGATCCAATGGTGGTTAGTAAGATATTTAGAAATGATCTTTTATGAAACATTGATCATGTAGATGTGATGTGAATTAGTAATAATTTCTAGGTCACCATTTTGGGTATGAATTTGGTATTTACTTATTAATAAGGGAACCCAAAAAATTATTTTTAAAATCTTATTTGTAGAATTGGAACAAATTAGGCCTACCAAAATCCTTGGTGGCAATATAGAATGCATTGGGGAATCCATAAATTCTTGAAGACATATTATTATTGATGTAATGTAATGCATGAGAGAGTTCTTAAGTGTTAAATGCACATCATATAATGTTTCATCAAAAATCCTAAATTTATTAGGAACCACATCAATTCATTCATGCAAAAGAGATGTCAGGGAGAGTAGTGAGTCTCAACTAGGATAAATTTATGGACTTTATATGATCTAGGGCCTTTTTGGCTATAAGAGAGATGAATAATTATTCAAAATCCTTATTTCTAACTTTGAATCAATGGATGAGAAATTGAATATTTTCCACTCTAGTTTCATAACTACATACCACTTTTATTTTATGTTTGAGGAAGGCAACTTGGGATTGAATACCAAATTCAAATGGATTACATGAAATAACAAAGGAAATATTTTAATATTATTTGAGCACATCCCCATCGGATTTCCTAAAAACATGATAAATTTGATTTCCATAGAGGCATAAAAAGGTGGTAGTATGAAGTATGGTCTCATTTCACAACTCAATCTAGATGAGAAAATGAAGTGGTTGAGTTGTGAGATTAGAAAGCCAAAAAATGAGATAGATGTTTCGTAGTGAAAGGGGATGGAGGTGTTAAGGAGGAAATTATTATGTGATACTTTGAAATGATTGTTACTCCCTTCCTCTCTAAAATTGATGGGATTAATGTTGGAGAGAATGTATTCAAGTTACATGATGATAGGTTGTCCATTGGTACCAATAAAATAGAAATCATTTTTCTCTAAAATCATATAACAACCTAATCTCTTAAGGACCTTATCAATGTCAATGTTGTAGTTGGAAAATGTAAACCTAGTAGTATAAGTTAATGTTTGTTGTTGGAAGAGAGGGTCCACCAATACCCATTAGTTATTAAAGTAATACAATGCCTCACATTCTCCCACACACTATCTCATTGATATATCACCAAGATTTTACTTGATAATCTCCAGCACATCAAAATCCCCACACGCAAGCCATGTGGCTAGAGGTATGTCTTCAACCAAATATTTCCATGAAGTTGATATGTCAAGACCATCATTATAAGCATAGATATTGAGAATCCATATTAATTATCCATCAATATCAAGGAGAAGATAAGTATCTTAGTGTGATAGATCACCCCCTATGGAAAAAATTAAGGAAGAAAATTTTGAGGAAACTAAGAGATTAGTGTCATAACATACATCATTATGTAGGGTGAATAATTAAATAGTATCAAACTAGATGACTTTTAGATCATATTGTACAAGAAACCTTTATTTTTTAATTTTTTAGGCAAAAAATCTAAATATCCTAAATGTTGATACATGGCTTGCATAAAGAATTTTTGAGAGGACTCTATGCAACCTCAAAAAATCAAATATAATCAATTCATTATGAAGTATCATTTGTAAGGAGCCCCCATAAACATATACAATACATTAAAGAGCCATAAAATTACTTACCAAAAGAGTTCATTGGTTTGGTAGAATAAAATTCCTAATAAAAATGCAATGACATTTATCCCCATTATCCTCTCATGAAGAGTCTCCATCACCACGAGGTGGGTTGTGTGATTGCCTAGAGGCCTAATTTATTTTTGAGGATAAATTGCCAAGAGAAGAGCTCACTTGAGGCTGAATTTTTTTCGAAACATGGATAAATGGGGACATGAACCTACTAAGAGGCTCAATTGTGGGGTTGGTATTGTGTACCTTAGGAAAAGATTTAGTCATATGGGGAATAGTAACTAGTTTGGTAGTTTTGTTAGTAACTATTTTTTTTTGATAATTTTCATCCAACCAATTTATTATCCACTACCTTGGGCTTATTTCAGAGTGGTTGTTTAGTCAATGGTTTTTAACATCTCGTGAGGGAGAAGTCTTTGACCCTAGGGAAGAGAGATAGGAAATGGAAAAAAATATTTTAGATATTTAAAGTAAACAACATTTTTCAGCCACCACTTAGTGCGAATTTGAATATCAATGGTTTATTTCAAATCCTTAGTCAAATAAACTTCAACACATACCATTTGTTGGGGTTTGTTGAACATAGCCTACTTGGAACATGACATAAAACATGCCCTATAGGTTTGAAATTTTCCTTCAAAAAGGACCATAGAGGAAGTTAGAGGCTATGGATCTCAGTATAGACTGACCCCTAAATAGAAGTCTAGCCTTAGACATTAGATTCATGGGTCCATAGGGAAAATATTTGAAGGATTTTTCCTTAGGAACCAACATCTCAATTTAGATAATAGAATTTAGACCTGAGACAACTTCTTGAAAGAAATAAGGAAAAAAAAACCCTTACTAAGGTTTTGAAATTCAATGACATAGACACATGAGGGTTCCCATTGGGGTAAAAAAAATCAATCAGATAATAGCTTTTGTACCATTTTCAAACATTTTCTATGACATTAGGCTGTAATAAAACATCAAGTGGAGAGGGAGAGTTGGAAGTTATAACTCATCATAGACTTTAGGCATGAATTTCATGGCTTGCTTTAACACCATCCTTACCACTAGTTACATCAATAGATACAATAGAGATGGAGGAGGCCATTATATATATATATATATATATATATATATATATATATATATATATATATATATATATATATATATATATATATATATATATATATATATATATATATATATATCAAAATATCACCTAAATGTCACTAGATTTGACACTCTATCAGGTATGGTGTGGAAAGAAGGAAAGTCAAGAAATTAGAATAAAAGGTAAACATAAAAAATCCTAGCAGAGTATGTTAACATAATTTTTCCTTGTCTAACTTAGTATTTCACTACTTATGATTTATTATTTTTTGTGTCAAGCTCTTTACTAACCAATTTTGTCTCATATTTACTATCACTTTTTTCACTTTTAATCTACAATTTTTATTTAGTTGTTCAACTATTATGTATATTTATTGATATCTACTATTTTTTAAGTAAATCATTGTTATGATTTTCACTTTTTTTCACTTATTTACTTTGGGCCTTTTTCAAGGCTTTATTGTCACTATATTTTTTGAAAGTGATGTTTTAAGTTTTTTTGCATTGAACATTTTTTGAGACATTGATAAGAGTTAGTTAATTTTAGGGTTTTATATTTCTAAATCCTTTTTTGTAATCTATTGATCAAGCATAGATGTATAATATTTATTTTAGGGTTTGATTGAGAATTTATTGCCCTGTGTTAGGTTGTTATTCCATTCGTTTGGAGGATTTTGTAACAACCCCCAATATTAATGGTCACTACCTCTGAACTTGCATCATTAAGCTAGTATAGATTTGAATGATCATGATGCCAAATATTTCAAGGAATTTTTTAGTGAAGGTCTTCTATGAGGTAATTTTTATAACCCATAAACCCTTTTACTTAATGTTGTGTTTTATTTTATAGAATTTGAAAAAACATGAAATTTGCTTGAATCCTTCACCCTTTTGTGTTAATTTGTGGGTTAAGTCTCCCTTGAGTGATTTATCAATAACTGGGTTCACAACTATTGAAAACTCAATTCCATTAAGATTAAAGGGATGCAGAACATGACTGAAGGTTTTTTTTTGGTCCCTTTGCTAATGTTAACCATTATAAGACTATTTTCAACCATGGGCACTAGTTCATTTTTAATACACTAATATTATTTTTACACTAGACCAAGGAGATTTTAATCCTCTAAGAAATCCAAACATAAAAAAAATACAATAAGCTAATGTATATTTGGTCTTAATATGCCAATTTTAAGTGCCTAGTAAAATAAATCTCAAATAGATACATGGGGCACTCAAATAGGGTATGCTGATTTCCGTAAATAAATGTGATAACTAATATAAATTATAAAATTGATAACACTATCAAAATTTCTATTGATCATGTCATGAGAGAAAGTTTAAAGGTGTTGGGTTCCGTGGATCATTCATTCACAAAACTTACTAAATAGTTTGGTGCACTATGCTTATAGGGTGTCTTTAATGAACTTTTAGTTAGATGGGGGTACCTCATGTTTCTTATGGGCATCACCTATAATTATTATTCTATGGATTTATTTTGGGTAGGCTAAAATAAATAAGAATAAAAATCCTTCCTTCTCTCAGTGTGATTGAATGTTTAGAAGAATATAAAAGAGATGTGATCCTTGATACCAATTATTTATATCATGGAGCTCAAGATAAATGTGTTATTATAATGTAAATTTAAATGGTATAATTTTTTTAATTTTTATGCAAATTCATATGAAAATATTCATGTGAGTGATTTCATGAAAAGCATAAGGTGTTAAATCACATCAATTTACTAGCTCCTTTTATCCTTGAAAAGATAAAGTTTTTGACTTATAACACTCTAGGGAAATATTATCACAATGGTGAAAATGTTTAATCAAAGGTAATGATGACACAACATCTCACCTCTTTATCTAACATAATGTGCAAGATCCAACCCATGTATAACTTCTCATCTTAGTCTCTTACACGAAAGCATAATACTTTTGACAAAGGAAAAAGGAAAAGAAGGATGCAAAAATATTGAACGTTACCACACCTTTTACTTCAAACAAAAAAAAGAAGAATTATGTTGACATTTGGCACCATCAACATCACTCACACACCCAATATGACTCAAAAAATTTCATGAGATAATGCTTGCTTGCAACTTCTATAGTTGGGCCCATACAAAAGGGTGACACTTATTTAAATACCATTTATCTAAGCATGAGAGCTTCACTTCCACGAAAAACTCTAAGAAAAGATACCACCACTTCCACACTAATTTTTAAGTGAATGTTTAACATCTTCATGTAATTATTGACATTAAAATTTGAAATAACATCATCTCGCAAGGCACATCCCAAATCCTAGGCCTTTTCACTATTGTGTATGCCAAGCCATACTCTCTAGGGTGGCTTAAGTTGAGGAAGAATATTCAAGTCTGATGATAATACACCTTCCAAATTACAATATCAAGCTTATGAAGGACACTATCGATTTTGACATTTCATTTTTGGAGGTCCCTAACATCTTGTTAGGGAGATAGTATTTATATGACCAATATACCAAATATCAATCCAATCCATAGCTCTAGACTATACATGTAAAATATTGTTTATTAAATATCTTAGAATCATCTCCAATGATAAAATTAAACCTTGGTCTCTTCCAAATGATGTTGTAAACTCTTTGATATATGTAGGATTTTTTTATTGTTCATGGCATATCCTAAGACACCTACATAGTAATTTGTTTTGGCATTGGTAATGTGCAGAATGTTAATGCCATAATTTTCTTTTCAATTTCATTATCATTCATTACATGATTAAGATAACCCTTCACATAATGTATAATAGATGTTTGTGTTGCTAAGAGATGTCTATTTTAGTGGCATTAGTGCTTAGACAAGTGACATCTAGATTTAAGATTAGCTCATCAATCTATGAAATATTCGATGTAGACTACACAAGAAAGGATTTGTATGCATAGCATTCAGAGTTTCAATGGGTGTGTAAGAGATGTTGGTGGTAACATTTTTCACTATGCTTCTTACTTTTGTTTGAAATAGAAGTTGAAAGAGCAATTGAGTTTTCTATAACATTCTTAGCCTATTCTCATTTTTTAAAAGAACATTTTACTTATGCACAAAAGGTTGAGGTGAGGAGTTTTGAATGACATTATTATCATGTTCTTATTTTTAAACAACCTATAAAGAGTTCTCAAAATTGTTTTACCATGCTTCTTTGCCTAGGGCTCAAAATAAATTTAGGCCTTAAATAAAAATTATCAGGGCTCAAAATGGAGTCACATCGAAAGTGATGGAATTGTTCATTTGGATAAAGTGGGACTCTATATAATGAAAGAGTATAAATTGGTAAGCATACCTCACTCAAAATGCATGCTTGTGACCCTGTCTCACCTTTTGTGTGTGGAATATTAAGCAATGATAATCTTATAGTGCATTGGGTGGTGATTTAAAGCTATATTTGGTAGTGATAATGAAACAGAAAGTAATGTTAGAAAATTTCATGTGATGGACTCAAAAAATAGGCAAAAAGATCTACATACAAAATTTAGCGCCCTGTTAAATCTGCCAATACAATTTTGAACATCTACCAAGCTATTTCAATCACTTAATAAATACTTGAAATAGGTGTTCACCCAATAAATTGGTTGGCCATTTATCGATAATTATTAGCTTCACGATTAAATTTTCGTTTGTTTATTTCTAAAATTTGAAACTCAAGATTGTGTATGTTGATCTCCAATCAACTTGTAATAGGTAAGAGGTAAGTGTTGTTGATATTACAGTATCATAAAGGAAGTCAAAATACCATGTAATGCATCATGAAATATTCTAGTCAATTCAATGTGTGAATAATTGAAAATAAAATGCCTAATCGTAAATAAGCGTGAAAGGTTTTAATTTCAAGCTTTTGCTTGAATCATCATTCAAATTTGAAAAAACAATGATAACTATAGCTACTAATGTTCGATATGCATCTAAAATGGTTTGAATGTTAGAAACTGGAGATAATTTCTCCAAGCAGCGGTTCACCTCCCTCATGCACATCATGCACACAGTGGAGAAAACTAGAAAAAATAATAATTACACTTCTTGTTAGCTCCCTCATGCACCCAGTCTGCATGCTTAGCTTGTTTCTATCTTAGCTCAGTCTGCATGCACATTTGTAGTGAAACTCTAGTTTATTTTTTAGGTAGATTTGTTTTCAAATTCTATTTAATGTAATGGATATTCATAGTTTCAATGTAGAATAATAAGATTAAAGAGACTTCTTGATTCCTCTAGCAATCTAGGCATTTGTTATTTTTCTGTTATATTTTTTGATGCTCTTTTTTTCTTTCAAATTGGTATCAGATTCTAGGATTGTTAGAGGAGCGTAGCTAGAGAGAATAATAGAAGTAGGTAGTGAAAGAGCTGAAGAGCCATAGCTGAAGCATGGAGGCCTGAATCTGCAATCTAGAAAAGTGGAAAAATTATACCAAATATTGGCACTGCATTTTCAGCTGCCAAGTGGAGAGCATTTCTCCCATCATTATCTAAAATTTCTATGTAATCGTAGTAGTAGTCTAATATTTCTTTCACTAAAAAAGAAAGAGTATGGCAATTAAAAAAAAGGACAGTGAAATACATAGATCGATGTAGAGGTAAAGAACAACAAAATAGAAATAAAGAAAGGATAGTGAAGAAGAGAGTGAAGGAGGGTAATGATTTGGGAAGCAGTAGAATTCCTAAAAGCATATGAAGATGCCTGATAGAAGTCTACAGTGAGTGTTACAGCAGTTTGAGATAGCATACCGAAAGGAAAAAAAGAAATCATATGCCTCTCCTCCACAGTTTGAATATCTGACTATGCAAGCTTGAGACATGGCAACAAATAATATTATCTCTCAGCTCCAGATTCCTATTTTTAATTGTAAAAATTATGACTTTTGGGCATTTAAAATGAGAACATTGTTTTGCTCACAAGATGTTTGGCATATGGTAGAAAATGGATTTTTAGAACCATAGGATGAGGTTACCCAGCAGGCATTAACTTGAGCACAAAAGGAAGAGATGAAAGAGAACAAGAAAAAGGATGCAAAATCTCTATTCTTAATCCAACAGGCAATGGATGAATCTATTTTTTCTAGAGTTACAACAACAACGAGATCCAAGTCAGTATGAAAAATCTTGGAGACTACTTATTAAGGTAATACAAAGGTGAAAATAGGTAAATTAAAATCTCTTAGGATAAAATTTAAAAATTTCCAAATGAATGATTTAGAGTCTATAGATGAGTTTATGGGTCAAGTATTGAATATAGTGAATCAAATTAGATCTAATGGAGAAATAATAACAGATCAGAAGATCATACAAAAATACTCAGGAGTTTACTTAGAAAATTTGATGTAATAGTTGTAGCTATTGAGGAAACCAAGGATTTGGAACAGCTATCAGTAGATGAATTAATGGGATCTTTGTTAACACATGAATCCAGAATTAATAGGAATAACAATACTTATTTTGAGAATGCTTTCAAGTCTCAGGTATCATTTGGTAGAGGAAGAGGTAGAGGCAGAAATGGAAGGAACAATCTAGATCAAGGTGATAACAATAATCAAAACTACAATAATAGAGGACGTGGCAACAATCACTTCCAAAAAAATTCACAAAGGTTTGATAAATCTAACATTCAATGTTATTACTGCAAAAAATATGGACATTATGCAAGTGAATGCAAAAATAAACAAGGAGATGTGGACAAGCAGAATGTTAATTACACAAATGAATCTAGTTCTAATTCTGGAAGCTTATTTCTCACTTGTCATGTTGTTCAAGAAAATGCTAGAGATATTTGGTTCTTAAATAGTGGATGTAGTAACCATATGATAGAGAATAATTTTTTTTTTGTATGTCTTGATGATGCCATAAAATTTGAAGTGAAATTAGGAAATGATAACAAAGTGGATGTAATGGGTAAAGGAGTAATAAATGTTTTGGCAAAAAATGGTGAAAGAAGGTTTATACCCGATGTTTATTTTGTACCTGGACTAAAGCATAATCTTATGAGTGTTGGACAGTTAGTAAAGAAAGGCTACAGAGTATATTTTATGGATAATGTTTGCACAATACTAGACAAATTTATAAATGATAGATTGATAGGAAAAGTGGAGATGACCAAGAATCGGATGTTCCCTCTTCGAATTCAGTGCATCCAAGGAGAAGAGGAAGCCCACTTCAAACCATGCATCTAGACCAATCATGGCTATGGAAATTAAGGTATGGACATTTACATTTTGGAGGTTTGAATTTGTTGCAAAAGAAATATATGGTGAAGGGATTACCACCAATAAAATAGCCAAGAAGTTCATGTGAAAGTTGCATTCTGGTAAAATAGCATAGAGAGAGCTTTCCAATAGGAGTCTCATATAGAGAAAAGGTAATATTGGAGCTAGTCTATAGTGATTTATGTGGACCAATGCAAATTCCATCATTTGGAGGTAGTTCTTATTTTCTAACCTTCATTGATGATTTTAGTAGAAAGACTTGGATATACTTTCTCAAAAATAAGTCTGAAGCCTTTAAAAAATTTAAAGAATTCAAGGCTATGTTTGAAAAGCAGAGTGGCCTTTACATCAAGGTACTTAGATCAAATAGAGGAGGTAAATATATTTCTAATGAATTTCAATATTTTTGCAGATATCATGGCATTAAAAGGAAACTGAATACAAGGTACACACCACAACAGAATGATGTAACAGAAAGAAAGAATAGAAAAATCATGGAGATGGCTATAAGCATGTTGAAGGCCAAACATTTTTCAAATGAATATTGGGAAGAAGCAGTAGCATGTGCAGTATATATTCTGAATAGAAGCCCAACAAAGAGTGTTAGAGATTGAATTCCACAAGAAGCTTGGAGTGGTAAGAAGCATAGTGTACATCATTTCAAAAAATTTGGTTGTATTGCATATTATCTTATACCATCTAAATTGAGAAGAAAACTTGATGATAGAGGTGACAAATTCATTTTTATTAGCTATATTGAAGAATCAAAGGCTTATAAGTTGTATAACCCCATTTCAAAGAAAGTGATTATTAGCAGAGATGTGGAATTTAAAGAAGCATGGGATGGAGGCATTGATAAAACCATCACAAATGGAGCACCAATTCCCCAAAATGAAGAAGAATATGAAGAACAAAATTTTCAAGGTGATCAATCCTCTCCACAAGCAAGAAAAAACACTCCAATAAGATCACCTAGGAGCTTAGCACAAGGTGAATCATCTAGTCATGCATGTCATCCTACTCCAAATTCACAAGTAAATAATGAATCAGGTCCAACTCTTTCCACTTTAAGATCAAGATTTAAAGGTAATAAAATGATAAAATTGAATGAGGTTTATAATTAAGAAGAAGAGAAGTTAGATTTATGTTCAAATTTTGCTCTTTTCTCTCATGATCCTATGTATTATGAAGACGTAGTTAATGAGGAACATTGGATAAAATCAATGGATGAAGAGATGAATGCCATTGAAAAAAATCAAACATGGGATCTAATTAATCTACCTGAAGGTAAGGATTGCATAAGAGTCAAACGGGTTTATAAGACCAAATTTGATGTAGAAGGAAATGTTGAAAAACACAAGGCAAGGTTAGTAGCAAAAGGTTTTGCATAAGAACATGGAATTGATTATAATGAAACATTTGCTCCAGTTTCTAGACTTGATACTATTAAAATGGTTTTAGCAATAGTTGCAAAAAATAATTGGTATGTATATCAAATGGATGTCAAATCAGCTTTCTTGAATGGTTTCCTAGATGAAGAAGTGTATGTGAAACAACCACCAGGTTATGAGTTACATGGACATGAAGAAAAAGTCTATAGATTGAAGAAGGCCCTCTATGGTCTCAAGAAAGCACCAAGAACATGGTATATCAGGATTGATTCATACATGACAAACAATGGATTCAGTAGAAGCAATAGTGAGCCTACATTGTACACAAAAATTAACAAAGAAGGTCAGATTTTGATTGTGTGTTTATCTGTTGATGATTTAATTTTCACTAGAAATTTGTCTATAGACACATTTAAATCAGCAATGAAGAAAGAATTTGAAATGATAGATTTGGGATTAATGAAGTACTTTTTGGGCATAGGAGTTGTACAATCAGAGAAGGGAATTTTTATTTGTCAAACTAAATATGCAAAAGATGTGTTAAGGACATTTAAGATGTTGAATTGCAAGTCATCACCTACACCAATTGCTACAGGGACTGAAATTAGAAAAGAAGACAAAGGGTCTAATGTTGATTCTACAACATTCAAAAGACTAGTTGGTAGTTTTATGTATCTTAAAACTACAAGACCAGATATTATGTATGAGGTTAGTTTAATCTCTAGATTCATGGAGTCACCAAAAGACTCACATTGGCAAGTTAGAAAAATGATATTGAGATATGTGGTAGGAACAACAAAATCTGAAATTTTATATTCCACAACTAATGATTTTGGTTTGATTGGTTATATTGATAGTGATTTTATAGGTAGCATTGATGACAAGAAGAGTACCTCTGGACATGTCTTTCTTTTTGAAATAGGTGTGGTTACATGGGCATCCAAAAAGCAACCTATAGTGACACTTTCATCAGCTGAAGCAGAGTATGTAGTAGCCACATCAGCGGCATGTCAAGCAACTTGGATGAGGAGAGTATTGACAGATTTATTACAAGCATAAAAGGAGTCAACACCAATCTTTTATGACAATAAATTAGCAATTACACTATCAAAAAATCATGTTTTTCACAAGAGGAGCAAGCACATTGATACAAGATTCCATTTTATCAGAGAGTTAGTGAACAATGGAGAAATCCATTTGGGGTTCTGTCAATTTAAAGACCAATTGGAAGATATATTCACAAAGGCATTAGAAAAGGAGACTTTTGATTATCCAAGACAAAATTTAGGCATTGTAAATGTTGAAGTAGTTAGTGGTAGAAATTAAGGGGGAGTGTTAGAAACTACAGATAATTTCTCCAAGCAGCGGTTCACCTCCCTCATGCACATCATGCACACAATGGAGAAAACTAGGAAAAAATAGTTAAACTTCTTGTTAGCTCCCTCATGCACATAGTCTGTATGCTTAGCTTGTTTTTGTCTTAGCTCAGTCCACATGCACATCTATAGTAGTGAAACTCTAGTTTAATTTTTAGTTGGAGTTGTTTTCAAATTCTATTTAAAGTAATGGTTGTTCACAGTTTCAAGGTAGAATAATAAGACTAAAGAAACTTTTTGATTGCCATAGCAATCCGGGCATTTGTTATTTTTCTTGTTATATTTTTTTAATGCTCTGTTTTATTGATTTCTTTCGTGTTATCTCGTTCTTGACATGAGGGGAATCATTGTGAAAAAATAAGGGATTATACAAGTGATACACGTGCTCCTTCTTTACAATTTTGAGCGTCAATGCAAAGGTTTTTATCTATGTCTTTCTAATTGATTACAATATTTGAAAAAATGAGAGTTACTAGACTTGTTTAGGTATATCCAATGCCACAAGAGCTATCAGACTTGTTTACATATGTTATGGGTGGCTTGACCAGTTTTAATAAATTTTATGACTGTGAAATCATGAGTTTTGATGGTATTTTGTTGGCTTTATACAGAATCTTAAAATTCTTAATTAAGATGAATTATTATATTTTATGCAAGGAAACCCAAAGAATAAAATTTTTATAGAGAGACTCATTTATTTTACTAAAATAAATTACCAAGAATCTGCCAAGCAAGAAGCGAATAATCCATAGTTACATTACATGTTTGTCATGGACTTTCTGAAATAAGTAATGCCTTAGCTGATGATGCTAATATAAATATCAATGTTGGATGCTTAGGTCGTTTGAAATTCCAAATGAAATTGATGTCCTCATAGCTGCTGAATTTCAAAATGGAGTTAATTTTGAAGTGATAATAAAATTAAACAAATTAACTAGAAGCAATTTAAAACATGAGTTCATAGAAAAGAGAATTTCATGCAAATACTGAACTGATCATTTCAAAGACAGATCTCCTAATTCTCAACTGATTGATTACAAACCAAGTCATAGAATCTAGGTCACCTTCCTCCTAGGTTTGAATTTACTTCTCTAATACAGATGCAGAAATAAAGGTGGTTAATGAAGACCGCATTTATGTCGGTACAATGACTTGTTGCACTCACGTGGTGCGGTAAATTGTAAAAATAAAAATATCGATAGGTTAAATTTATAAATTAATGTAGTATAATGATAGCTAATGAATGACTACGATGCATCAGAATATAGTGTATTTGTTTATTGAGAATATCTTAGGTTTCATGGCGACGGTGTCAGGGCCTTTATTCAATTAATCTATTATCCTGGATATGGATGTGGGTTTCCATGCCTCCTAATTGTTAGAAAGTCAAGTTGAACTAGAGTTTAATTTCTCCACTCCTCATGCATGCAAAAGTGAACATGCAGTTGTGAAAAATCAGTTAGTGAACAGTTAGTTAAACTGTTAGAGAGTTAGTTTGCATGTAAAGACTAAAATTAGTATTGAGTTTGTTTTTCTAATTATTGTATGGATTCAAATTTATTTAAAGATACTTGGGCACATCATTGTAAGCAAGAAAAATTGAAGATCAATAAAATCTTTTCTTTCAAGAGATTACTGTAGCAATTGTTCAGTTCTTATTTATTTGTTTAAGTTCTTGTTTTGCATGCTCTATTAGATTCTGAAAAATTGGTATCAGAGCATAGGTTGTGGTAGAAGTGCCTAGTTGGGAAAGTGGCCAGTAGGTAGGCGACAAGAAGAAAGGAGAGCGAGCAGTCAGGTGTAAGATTTGCTAGCAGGCAGTGAAGAGACCGACATCGACAGTGCAGAGACCGACATCGGCCGACTCCCAGACCGACATCAGTAGGTAAACCAACATCGGCAGTATTATCAACTGACTGCAGTAGTATAATCGACTTTGGTGACTGAGTTTCAAAAATAACAACCAAAAAGTCATTCTACCCTGAGAAATGGTACCATATAATAGTATTTCACAACCTCAAATCCCTCATTTCAATGGTGAGAATTATGATTTTTGGGTAATTAAGATGTGAAATTTATTTTTCTCACAAGATGTTTGGGATTTGGTAGAGAGTGGTTTTGTGGAACTGCAAGATGAGGCAGCCCATCTAGCATTAAATCAAGCACAAAAGGACCAGCTTAAGGTGAACAAAAAAAAGATGCAAAGGCTTTATTTATAATCCAATAGGGATTGGATGAATCAATTTGTTCTAGAGTAGTAGTAGCAACAAGATCTAGAGAGGCATGGAAAATCTTGGAGAATACCTATAAAGGTAATACAAAGGTAAAAATTGCTAAATTACAATCTCTTAGATAAAGTTTTGAAAATTTGCAAATGAATGAATCAGAATCTATAGATTAGTTTATGGGTCAAGTTTTGAATGTAGTGAATCAAATTAGATCTCATGGAGAAACTATGATGGATCAGAAGATTATAGAGAAAATACTCAGGTGTTTACCCAGTAAATTTGATGTTGTAGTTGTAGCTATTGAGAAAACCAAGGATTTGGAATAGTTATATGTAGATGAATTAATGGGTTCTTTGTTAACACATGAATCCAAAATGAATAGGAATAACACATCTCTTTAGAATGCTTTCAAGTCATAGGTATCAGTTGGTAGAGGAAGAGGCAGAGGCAGATATGGAAGGAATAATCTAGATGAAGGTGAGAATAGTAATCAAAACTATAGCAGTAGAAGACGTGGTAACAATCACTTCCAATAAAGTTCACATAGGTTTGATAAATCTAATGTTCAATGTTGTTACTACAAGAAATATGGTCATTATGTAAGTGACTATAGAAGTAAACAAGGATATGTGTACAAGCAGAATGCTAATTACACAGGTGAATCTAGTTCTAATCCTAGAAGCATGTTTCTTACTTGTAATGTTACTCAAGAAAAGGCTAGAGATATTTGGTTCTTAGATAGTGGATGCAGTAATCATATGATAGGGAATAAAGAATTTTTTGCTAGTCTTGATGATTCTATAAAATCAGAAGTGAAATTAGGAAATGATATCATAGTAGATGTCATGGGTAAATGTGTCATAAATGTTTTGGCCAAGAATGGTGAAAGAAGGTTTATACTTGATGTTTATTTTGTACCTAGACTAAAAAATAATCTATTGAGTGTTGGTCAGTTAGTGCAGAAAGGTTACAGAGTATCCTTTATGGATAATGTTTGCACAATTTTGGACAAGTTTCCAAGTGACAGGTTGATAGGAAAAGTGGAGATGACCAAGAATTGGATGTTTCCTCTTCATATTCAGTGCATTCAAGGAGAAGAGGAAGCCCACTTCAAGACCATGCATCTAAATCAATCATGGCTATGGCACTTAAGGTATAGACATTTACATTTTGGAGGTTTGAATTTGTTACAAAATAAAAATATGGTGAAGGGTTTACCACCAATAGAAAAGCTAGAAAGTTCATGTGACAGTTGTATTTTGGCAAAATAGTATAGAGAGAGCTTTCCAATAGGAGCCTCATATAGAGCAAAGGTAATATTGGAGCTAGTCCATAGTGATTTATGTGGACCAATGCAAACTCCATCATTTGGAGGTATTACTTATTTTCTAACCTTCATTGATGACTTTAGTAGAAAGACATGGATATACTTTCTCAAAAATAAGTTTGAAGCCTTTGGAAAGTTTAAAGAATTCAAGGCAATAGTTGAAAAGTAGAGTGGCCATTATATCAAGGTACTTAGATCAGATAGAGGATGTGAATATGTGTCTAATGCATTTCAAGATTTTTACAGGTATCATGGCATTAAAAGGCAATTGACTACAAGGTACACACCACAGCAGAAAGGTGTAGCAAAAAGAAAGAATAGAACAATAATGGAGATGGTAAGAAGCATGTTGAAAGTCAAACACTTGTCAAATGAATATTGGGCAGAAGCAGTAGCATGTGCAGTGTATATTCTGAATAAAAGCCCAATAAAGAGTGTAAGAGATCAAATTCCTAAAGAAGCATGGAGTGGTAAGAAATATAGTGTATATCATTTCAAAAAATCTGGTTGTCGCATATTCTCTTATACCATCTAAATTGAGAAAAAAAACTTGATGATAGAGGTGAGAAATGCATTATAATTGGCTATAGTGAGGAATCTAAAACTTATGAGCTATATAACCCAATTTCAAAGCAAGTGATTATTAGCAAAGATGTTGAATTTAAGGAAGCAGAAGCATGGGATGGTAGCATCATCACAGTTGGAGCACTAATTGCATAGGATGAAGAAGTTTCTAAAGAACAAAATTTGCAAGGTGGACAATCCTCTCCACAAATAGGAACAAGCACTCCAATAAGAACACCTAGAAGGTTTGAACAAGGTGAATCATCTAGTCATGCATGTCACCCTACTCCAAATTCACAAGTAAGTGATGAATCAGATCTAACTCTTACTACTTTGAGATCAATAATTAAAGGTAAGAAAATGAGAAATTTGAATGAGATTTATAATCAAGAAGAAGAGAAATTAGATTTGGTTTCAAATTTTGCTCTTTTCACTCATGACCCTATGTATTATGAAGAAGCAGTTAATGAGGAACATTGGCTAAAAGCAATGGATGAAGAGATGAATGCTATTGAAAGGAATCAAACATGGGATCTAACTATTTTACCTGAAGGTAAGGATTGTATTGGAGTCAAATGGGTTTATAAGACTAAATTTGATGCAGATGGAGATGTTGAAAAGCACAAGGCAAGGTTAGTAGGAAAAGGTTTTGCACAAGAACATGGAGTTGATTATAATGAAACATCTGCACCAGTTGCTAGATTAGATACTGTTAGAAAGGTATTATCAATAACTGCTCAAAATAATTGGTACGTATATCAAATGGATGATAAATCTACTTTTTTGAATAGTTTTCTAGATGAAGAAGTATATGTAAAATAGCCCATAGGTTATGAAGTATAAGGACATGAAAAAAAATTTTATAGATTGAAGAAGGTTGTTTATGGTCTTAAGCAAGCACCAAGAGCATGGTATAGTAGGATTGCTTCTTATATGATAAACAATGGATTCAGTAGAAGCGATAGCGAGCCTACTTTGTACACAAAAATTAATAAAGAAGGTCAAATTTTGATTGTATGTTTATATGTTGATGATTTGATTTTTACTAGAAATTTGTCTATAAACACTTTTAAATCAGCAATGAAGAAAGAATTTGAAATGACAAATTTAGGATTAATGAAGTATTTTTTGGGTATAGAAGTTGTACAATTAGAAAAAGGAATTTTTATCTGTCAAACTAAATATGCCAACGATGTCTTAAAGAGATTTAGGATGCTGAATTGTAAACCAACACCTACACCAGTTGCTACAGGGACTAAACTTAGCAAAGAAGACCAAGGGTCTAATGTTGATTATACAACATTCAAAAGGCTAGTTGGCAGTTTGATGTATCTTACAGCTACTAGACCAGATATTAGTTATGGGGTTAGTTTAATCTCAAGATTCATGGAGTCACCAAAAGACTCACATTGGCAAGTTGGAAAAAAGATATTGAGATATGTGGCAGGAACTACATAATATGGAATTTTATATTCCATAACTAATGATTTTAGTTTGATTAGTTTTATAGATAGTGATTTTGCAGGTAGTGTTGATGATAGTAAGAGTACTTTTGGATATGCCTTTCTTATAGGCATAGGTGTGGTCACATGGGCATCCAAAAAGCAACCTATAGTGACACTTTCATCAGCTAAAGCAGAGTATGTAGCAGCCACATCAGGAACATGTCAAGCAACTTGGATGAGAAGAATATTGAAAGATTTATTACAAGCACAAAAGTAGTCAACACCAATCTTTTGTGACAACAAATCAGCAATCGCATTATCAAAAAATCATGTTTTTCATAAGAGGAGCAAGCACATTGATACAAGATTTCACTTTATCATAGAGTTAGTAAAAAATAGAGAAATCCATCTAGAATTTTGTAGATCTAAAGATTAATTAGCAGATATATTTACAAAGGCATTACCAAAAGAGACCTTTGATTATTTGAGACAAAATTTAGGCATTGTAAATGTTAAAATTGTAAGTGGTAGAAATTAAGGGGGAGTGTTAGAAAGTCAAGTTGAACTAGAGTTTAATTTATCCACTCCTCATGCATGCAAACGTGAACATGTAGTTGTGAACAATTAGTTAGTGAATAGTTAGTTGGCAAACAGTTAGTTAAATTGTTAGAGAAATTGTTAGAGTGTTATTTTGCATGTAAAGACTAAAATTAGTCTTGAGTTTGTTTTTCTAATTATTGTATGGATTCAAATCTATTTAAAGATGATTGGGCGCATCATTGTAAGCAAGGAAAATTGAAGATCAATAAAATATTTTCTTTCAAGAGATTGTTGTAGCAATTCTTCAGTTCTTATTTATTTGTTTAAGTTCTTGTTTTGCATGCTCTATTGGATTCTGACACTAATGGCATGGATGGAAATTTGTCACTCTTAAATAATAAAAAGTCAATCATTATTAATTTTTTTATAAAATTAATCATTATTAAAAAAAAATCAATTAATATTTTGTTTTTGATATGGATATGGACTTCTAGATCTCTTAAAGATCTGTTGTTGTGGATATGGACGTGAGTTTTCAAGGCTCCTATTAGCGTGGATGGAAATTTGTCACTCTTAGAAAAATAAGTCAATCATTATTATTTAAAAAAAAAATCAATTACTATTTAAAAAAATTAAAAATCAATTAATAATATATTCTTGATATGGATATGGGATTCCAGATCTCTTAAAGATCTACAGTTGTGGATACAAATGTGGGCTTCCAAACCTCCTAACGACGTGGATGGAAATTTGTCACTTTAAAAAAATAAATGTCAATCATTATTAAATTATTTAAAAATTAATCGCTATTAAAAAAATAAAATTCAATTAATATTCTGTTCTTGATATGGATGTAGACTTACAGATTTGTTAAAAATGTGAATGGAAATTTGTTACTCTTAAAAATAAAAAAATCAATCACTATTAAAAATAGAAAATTCAATGAATCTACTATAATGGAAATGGTTGTAGGCTTCCAAACCTCCTAAAAGTGTGGATGGAAAATTTTCACTCTTAAAAAAAATAAAGCTCGATTATTATTAAAAATAAAAATAAAATCAATTACTATTAAAAATAAATAAAATTCAATTTTTCCATCATGGATAAGGATGGGAGCCTCGAGGCCTCCTAGAGGCGTCGATGGAAATTTGTCACTGTTGCAAAAAAAAAAATCAATAAATTTGTCAGTGTAAAAGATAAACTAGTACTTATATCTTCCCTTAAAATCTGTGGGACCAGGGGTTAAATTTGACGGTCACCCTTACCCGTCAAGAAATTTTTTTGTGACGGTTTTCAAACTAATGTCACCTTGCATGTGACGTTCATTTTTTATTTTTGACTTTCATAATTTTGTATAGAAACCAACTAAAGTTTTTTATAGGTTAGTATAATGATTTTTTTTAAGATTTTATAACTGGTAAAAATATAAATCACTTGTTTACATATAATTCTCAAAATATCTTTTAAAATTTCTCAACATAAAAAACAAATAAAAATCTATGAAATTTCTATGCTAAAAAAGCTTCTAAATTTCTTAACAACACAAGATGAAAAACATAGAGCATTAAATTAAACTTACTCCACCCATAACAAAATAATCTATTGAGTTTAGTATAGAGTACCTAAATTATCACTGGAGAAAGCATTATTAAAAAGTAATCTAAACAAAAGCTCGAGTGTTCATTAGCTCATATGAAATACATTACCATTATAAATATGTCCATAGAAAATACTCTGAGATATTTTAAACCCTTCTTTGTTTGACATCTTTCCAAATTTCATAAACCCTATTCCAATCTACCATTGATATATCAAGCCCTGTCAATGAAACTCGCATCAAGGCATCCAATGTATCCAATGAGAGTTTTGTTCTTCGTATATATTTTATTATATTTTGTCTTGAAAATCCTCTCTCACATGCTGTTGTACTTGTTGGAATGGTAAGTATTGCTTGCCATAGTTTTGTCATATTTGAAAACCCTGTACGTAAATCTGTAGCACAAAAAACCCTCCAAGCTTCCTTCATGCGGAATCCTTCACAACTAAAGCGAAGAGTATCAACAAAATTATAAAACTCTTTTAAACAACCTTCAAAATCAAATAAAGGCGTTTCTTCCTCACACAAAGTATGCTGTAAGTGTTCAAAAATTTTGAGTAGCCACCGCTTTGAATTTTCTTCTCTAGGACGTGCATCCTCTGAATAATGACAAGGGCTAAACAACTTTATGGAATTGAAAAATGAAAGATCTGGGAATCTTTCATTTAAACAATCTACAAGCTTTTGAACATATTCTTTAGTAATATTTTTGCAGGTCTCTAGTGACCCATCAATGCAAGGCTTCATTCTCTGTTTTGATGCATCAACATAGTCATCACGCACATTTGGAATTGCCACAAATTGTAATTCATGCCTATGAATGTGTCCATCTTGGTCAATAATCTCTAAATAACCATATTTAGAGCTCTCTAAAAATTTAGACAAATAACTTGTACCATTTGCAAAAGTGTCAGGCCTTAGAAACCACCTACTTAAAGTCTGTATAGTAGAATCTATGGCTGCCCCTAAAGTTGTAACATCCACATTCTCTTCTTAAAATTTTTTATTCAACTTGTTTAGTTCACCTAATACATCTGCAAGAATATGTAAGAAAAATTGTACTGACAAGATCCTAGCCTTGTCATACCATGAGTCTCTTTTCTCACTTTTCCATAAAGTCAACAATAGAGGCATCAACACAATAAGCCTTTCAATAACTTGCCCTCTTGAGAGCCATCTAACTCCATGAATTTGAAGAGCTTGAAGTGTTTCAAGTTGCATGAGTTCTTGAAGAGCAACAAGTTCATTATGTCTTTTAGTAGAATTTTGGACCCAAGAATATACCTTATTTGCCAACTTTTCAACAAACATCAATTCAGGAAAAAATTTAGCAGCTTCTGATGCAGATAAAGCCTCACGATGAGCAATGCAATGAATACATATAAGATTGTGTACATCTTTTTTTAGAAGTGTAACAAATCCATTTTCACTCCCCACCATTAATGAAGCACCATCTGTAGAAACTGCTATCAAACTTTTATTTGAAAGACCCCTTTCTTTCTTCAAAACACATATTGCATCATATATTGTTTTCCCTCTACCATCACACACATTTATGAGCTTTAAGAATTGTGAAATAAATGGCCCCAACCCTTTTGAGTCTAAAAAAGTAGCATAAACCACAAGGTGTTTCTCTAAGCTTTGATCTGTACTTTCATCTAACATCAAAGAGAAGAATGGACTATCTAACATTTTTGCACTTTGTCTCTCTTCAAGATAACTAGATATGGAAAAAAGGAAATCATTTGCAGCCATATGATTTGTATATGATTTATAGTCCCTATTTTTTGGCATGTTTGGTGTTTCTAAATGCATTTCAAGAGAGCAAAGGGACTCATATTTTGAAAGGGGTAAGTCTTCTTGCACAACCCAATAAACTAATTTCATGGTTGTGATGATTATTTCTTTATTGGTGTCATCAATGCTTGCAATGTGTTTTGGAATTGATTTTGCTTTCCCTTCATTTCCACATATCCATTTTGCTTGTGAAATTTTATGGCTGTTTGAATTTGCATGAGTAATTATTGCATTATGTTGCAATGTAGTACAACCAGTTCCAGTGCCCCATGGTCTTGCAGACTTGTGTCTTTCACAATATATGCATTTCATGACTATTTTCCCTTCATGCATTGTACACTTTAACCACTTAAATTCAACTTTCCATTCATCTCTAAACACTCTATTTACTTGAGCCCTTTTCTTGTTTTGTGTTGAAGCTTCCCCCTCTTCAAATTCTTCATCATAGTTGTCATCACACCCCAATATATTTAAGTCTTCATTTAAATCAAAATTCTGATTGTCTTGCGATGAAGCTTTCGATGTTCCAGACCATGCAAAAAACTTTTTGATTGAAGATTGGTTCCTTTTGTTTTGAGACATTTTTTTTATAGTTTTTAGTACCTATACAAACCAAATAATAAAAAATAATTAAACATAAAAATTTAAATATTCATGTAACTATATAAACATCATAAATTATCAACATAAATTATTACAAATAAACCTTTATAAATAAAAAAATGATAATTAATATAAATTGATAATTTAATGGTTTTTTTTATGAAACACAAAAGAACAATGTGACTTAAGAATTGAGTCATAAAATAAAGATTAAAAGATAAACAACTAAACACAAATGAGTACTACTTGATTTAAATTTTAATAAATACATACCTGTAAATAAGAAATGGCCAACCCTCAATAAGCTCACTGCTCCAGCCTCCAACAATAGCCACAAGTCACATTTCAATCGTGGGACTCAGAACTGGGAAATCTCCACCAACTGGGAGAGATTGTAAGAATGTCATTAGTATAATTTGTGTGTACGTTTGCTGTCCTCTAAGAAATATGCTTTAAAAACATGTTTATCCTTAGAATTGTGATGCCTAAATGCTGAAAATTTAGGCATCACAATTATAAGGATAAACATGATGTCTCACCAAAATTTTAAACTAAAATATTTGACAAAGTACTAACAATTTATTGATTTATTGTAGCCTCTGAAACTGATTTTTTTTCTTACTTATTATAAAACATTTTAAAGAATATTTTAAATTTTTTGAATATAAAACTTTATAATTATTTAACTAATCTATAAATTCAAATAATTTAATTAGTTATAAAAAAAATTATTTATTTTAAATTTAACAAAAATTAATATATAAAATATAAATAAAAGATATTATTAAATTTTAAAAATGTAAATAATAATAACTCTTCAAACTCAAATTCACCATCTAAAATTTAAAAAGCAACACAAAATTTGAATGGCACATAACAAAAAGTTAAAAACCCAACAATTTCAATGTTTCATGTGTCAATGTGATGCAATCCAGAGAAAAGAGGAAAGGTCTAGAACAACCCACACAAAAGAATAAGTAATAATGTAATGATACGCTCCAAATTATCTAAGAGAATACTGTTTCAAAGGCTAGAAAATAACTATTACACTCTTAGTCAAAGGCTAGAAAATATAGAAAACAAAAAAGAAAAGGAGAAACCCATAAAGGAGAGAAAAGACCATAGGAAGAGGAAGTGAAGGTCAAAATATCAATATATTTTTCTCAATATTTTTTACATATTGAAAAGATATAGTTTGTATTAATATTTTTTATATATTGAAAAAATATATTCATAAAAACATTTGATATGAGTTTAATTTGATTTAAATTTTTTTGTAAATTAATTATGAATATGCTTTTATTAACTGTATATGAATTTCAATTTTTTTTTCATACAACAACAATATATATTTAAATTTTATAATACTAAATTAAAATTGAATAAGTATTTTATATTTAAATATCTGAAATACTATAAGATCCTTGACAGAGTTTACTGCCTCTTTAATAAAATTCAAAGCTCATTTATTATGAGAATAAAATAAATCTCTCCACTAAAAAAACACTCTACTGTAGCAATTTCTTTGGCTGTCAGTGTTATTTTTTACTCTAAATTCATATGCAGATCTATGGGCTGATTTTCACTAACGTTTTGATTGAGTGGCAATGCCTAAAAGACTTCGATATCCTGTCATACAGATTTTTTCAACCAACATAAAAGATTTTTAACAAGCTTCCTTTGATGCCTACCAACAAATATAAAAGATCTGGACCTCTGCTATCTTGTAGTGGCTTTTGCAACCTTCTTCAAAAGAATTCACAGCTACTCACAATTTCCATAGCATAAATTTGAATGTCCTAAAGAATTATATCAAACCATTTCACAAGAAAATACAGTACAGAGATTCACTTGCCTTAGAGGGGAAATGGTGAACTATTCTTGATAAACAACATTCATTCTGCAGCTTGCCCCTAAACATCTTCTGCTACGCACTTCCATGCTGAACCTTTTTCCCTTTTTCTATTCTTTTTCCAGGGCGTCTAGCTTAAGTTTTCATGCTTTCAAAAGAGCATAACAAAGTCTGCAGCTTGCAGGGCAAGCACATTTACTATCTGACTCTCTGAGGGCCGAGGCTTATAAGGGTTTAAAAAGATTAACAAAGTCTGCAGCTTGAGCCTTGCGTAGAGACCTCAAGGCTCAGAGCCCCAAGACACATTAATGCATATTGCATAGGCTGTAGGTTGTAGCCGTAGGCTATCGGCGATCGCTGATAGAAAATAAATGAACCACTACCAACTGGGAACTGCTATTTTCATTGCCCAGGCGGGCCAGGCCTCCTTAAGCAAGGTGCGTGTCATTTAATAACTTAAAAAGGCTTTTTTATTTCGTTTCCTTACCAGAGTGAATGCTATTATTGCTAAGGACTTAGGCTGTGGGCTGTGGCGTTGGGGAGGCCGAGGCGGACGGTGGACAGTTGGACAGTGGACTTTAGACTCGCAGCGGCGGAAGATAGAAGTTGGCAGCAGTGAATTTAATGTCGCAACTTGCAGTCCACGACATGACGACTCCACAGTCTGGTATTGAAGAATGGTTATGGAACCCCGAGCCCCTGTTGCCTGCGTGACTAGCCCTGTAGGCTGTAGGTTGTAGACTAGCCCTGACCCCTTATTACTTATTATATAAAACGGCCATTTTTGAAACTTGAACGTCAGAATGACAGTCTTCAGGCAAATTTCCCTGTCACTTGATACGTTCGAAAAAAAAATCCGCCTGTATTTTACATTTAAAATCGCTAAAAACGCCTAAACCAGCGTCAAATTTAACCCCTGTGTGGGACTGTCAAAATATGTATCATTCAAACATGTAACATGCTGCTAGCAAGCCATTGTCGATGGCGTCGTTGTCGACGTATGGTATGCAAGGACTTTGACATGACTGGAGATAGGCTAGTACTATGCGTTACTGGGATAAAATTAGTTGATCCCATACGTAGATAGGCCGTTGCATTTACCTCCGCCCGAGGGTTGCGCCTGTCTATGCCAGTCCGCCGCACATCGTCTTTTGCCGGGACTTGAAAAATTTCTGCGTTTTGGAATGAAAAAGTTCCAACTCAGAGGAGAAAAAAATGTCCTGCCAACCCAAATAAACGCAAAACTAGTCAAAGAATGGTGACAGAAGAAGCTGTGGTGAAGTTAAGCGAAGGACCGCATTCCAACAATTGAGTGCTTTTTAAAGCATAGATCGCAATGATGCGATATCGAAGTCATTCCATATCTCACGCGCGTGACGTCGGCATTTGAAAAATTCCTATAAAACAGGGGAAGCATCTCATCCGGCGAAGACGCCTTTGCAGCATTATAATAGTAAGGCTTTCGAAGCACCTGTACAGACGTTTATATCCGCACATGGCGAAAAGAAACACGCGACCTCCGGCTTGTTCGGCTTGTAGAGTACAACGCAAAAAATGTTCAGCAGAATGTGTATTCGCTCCTCATTTTCCAGCAGATGATCCACACAAGTTTGCAATTGTGAAGAGCGTGTTCGAAACCAGCCATATTGTCAAACTGCTACAAGTATGCATGTTTTCTTAGTTCTTTTGTGCCGGTTGATGAGATAAACTTTTTTTGGATCATATAATAAATCAAACTATATCCCTTTCTTTATCCAGTAGGAACAGATAATATTTATTTGCCTGGGCGGTGGGTAGGTACCTGGCCGACCAAAGCTAGAGTAAAAGTCATCATTACTATGTTACCCACTTACCGACAATAGAGTCCTAACTCATTCTGGAAACTACCATCCAGATTTATGGAAGGATGTGATTCCTTCCAGATCTCTGTTCGTCTGTGGGTGGCTAGCCAACTACTGGAATGGTGCAGACACCATAATTACAGGAGAAAGCCGCCATTACTATAGTTGAAAGGTATGGGGAAAATGTCCTAACTCATTCTGAAATCTGCTATCCTTATATATATAAGTATGTAAATCCTTCCATTATGATCAACCAGATCTATGCTAATTTTTGTCTGCCAAAATAGTCGTTTACCAATTCAATTTTTTGCAAGTTCCACGACAAACCTAGTTAAGTCTTAGGAAACCAACAATATGTTTTAGTGTTTCATTAATAATTATAGTTGCCAAATTAGAACTCTTCTCTTTTTTGTTAAGGTATGGGATACAATTTGTTAGCGTATATGGTCTCTGTGTAATTGATGTAAATTGATTCTTATATTAGGGTTATGCGGGTTATGCACACTCTTATGAATGATTTTGGCTTAGGGTTCCAATATTTTAACTATTTGTTATAACCCTTTTCATTAAAAAAAAAAGCAAGAGAAGATAAAAAGAGTTTTAAGTTATGTATACCTGGTTCTTGTTAGAAACTGAAGTTAACAGGAGATAACTTCTCCACTTGATGTTTAACTTCCTCCCTCAGCTCTCATGCGTGCACAACAGTTTTAGATTAGTTATAGAATTTGTTTCAGTTTTAGTTTGCATGCAAAGACTAAAATTAGTTTTCAGTTTGCTTTTCTAATTATTGTTTGTTTTCAAATCTTTTTAAGAGACCCATGGACATAGCTTTGTAATTGAAGCAAGATCAAGAAGATCAAGAAAGATCAATAAAATTCTTGTTTTCCATGATTGTTGTAGCAATCTAAGTGTGTTCTATTTTCTGTTTTTATATGCTCTATTTTTCTTGTCAAAGTGGTATCAGAGCCAGCATGGACGCAGTAGCAGTTTGGCGTGAGGGGGAGCGACAGGTCATAGGTGAGAAGTGCGCAATCAGAAGCAATGATGTGGAGAGCTAGGTTGACCATGGGAAAGAAGCACCGGTTCGTTGAAGCGTAGGGTCATGGGGACATCGTAGGGCGACAGCCAGCGAAAAGAACTTTACAGTCTGACGTTATTGAATGCTGCACCATTCTAGCTGAAGTCGTATTTGTTTTGTATGAAGATGTTTAGTAATGCTATAGCATTGCATCTGTTTATGCTAGCAATTGGAAATACAAAGAGATGGAGCATACAAATTTGATGAGGTCGAATCACCTCATGTACAAGGGCAGTCTGTAGAAGATATGTTGTTCATGGAATATGATCTTAAGTGGGTCGCATATCCAAGAAGTTGTGAAGGTGTTGAAAAGAGCCAAGTAGCAGAATAGTTGAAGAAATAAAGTAGCGCAAGAGGCGTGCGTGAGAGATGGTAAGAGCTCCAGATTTGGTAAGAGCTTTGTAAAGCTCGAGTTGCACAACAAATGAAGCTATGAAAGTGTGTGAGTTGCACAGCAAGTGAAGCTGTGACAGTGCATGTTGAACATCGAGCTTAAAGATTAGGTTGATCATTGGAAAATCTAGACCAACGTGGAAAGAACCCAGTAGAGTCCTTGGAGGAAACCTGAATAATTAAGCATCAGGTGAAAGAAAGGTAAGCAAGCAGGAAGCTTGCAGTGTTGGACATAAGCATGTCCGTTAATAGCCTTTTGATAGGCTACTCCTCAGTCTTAAATTCTGAGTGAATGCTCATTGAGCAATTGTATTTGTTTGTAGCCTCAATTTAGGCTATAGCAGGTGGTGTATTCCACATATAAGGCAATGTATTTTGCAAGGTGGTGTATTCTGCATGAGAGGCAACGTATTAAAAAGGTTTAGAAATTAGAGACTTGTGTATGCCTCGTAGCATCCCAGCTGAGGCTGGTAGAGAGAATGAGTGAAGAGATGTATGCCATCAATGGCAGCCACTAGCAATGTAGCTGTGGAAAGAATGGTAAATAATTTAAGCATTGTAAATGCTGAAGTAGTTAGTGGTAGAAATTAAGGGGGAGTGTTAGAAACTAAAGTTAACATGAGATAATTTCTCCACTTGATGTTTAACTTCCTCCCTCAGCTCTCATGCATGCACAATAGTTTTAGATTAGTTAGAGTATTTGTTTCAGTTTCAGTTTGCATGCAAAGACTAAAATTAGTCTTCAGTTTGCTTTTCTAATTATTGTTTGTTTTCAAATCTATTTATGAGACCCATGGGCATAGCTTTGTAATTGAAGCAAGATCAAGAAGATCAACAAGATCAAGAAAGATCAATAAAATTCTTGTTTTCCATGATTGTTGTAGCAATCTGAGTGTGTTCTATTTTCTATTTTTATATGCTTTGTTTTTCCTATCAGTTCTATGGTGGAACTCATGTATTTGACTAAATGTTGCTGCAGGGTCTTAAGACTGAGCAAAGAGGAGATGCAATGAATATCATGTTGCATGAAGCAACGGCTAGAGTAGGTGACCCTGTACATGGTTGTGCAAGTATAATCTATCAAATGAAGAAGCATATTGTTGAGCTAGAAACCCAGTTGGCCACTACGCAAGAAGAGCTGAAGAATATGTGTTGTGAGCATGAAAAGCTTATGTTCATCTTGGGCACTGCATCTAAGGATGCTCAATATGTTCAATATCCCACTGATACCACATCACAACCAGTTGAGAATATCATGTATGATGAGGTGGATCCCTTGCTATTATGGGGGCTGCTATGGGAAGAATAAATTCAAGAAATGTAGTTGTATCATGTACTCTCTTATTCCATACAAAACTCTAATGCCATGTCATTCTGAATGGATGGTTGGTGAATATCTTATTCATTCAAGGAAATTGAGACTCTATTACCCATAATTAGTGTTCATAGAGAGAGATACATAGTTTTTTTATACATGGTTAGTGTCTTGGACATTTGAGTAGTTAGGAAACCTAATCTTCTTTAAGGGTGTTTATTTGGAGCTTATAACAGTAACCACAGCTAGCTCTTTTTGTACATGTCAATATGATTTTACAATATGCTATTCATGTGTCCTATAATAAATGGTGTATATTTTAAAAATTCTTAGGTATACATCTAAGTTTAATAGGGACAAATGGTGAATATTTTAGAAAGTTCTAATTTTTTGATTCAAAATCACTTTCTATTAATTTAAATGAAAAACTAATAGTATAATGTTAGTCATATAAAATAATGGGTGGAAAAGTCACATTCTGAATACCAAATTGAGTTATTAAAAGCTTTGGGATAAATCATAGTTCAAAGAAACTAGTCATAGATGGTCCAAAATGAAAGCTATATTAAATCAAGTGTGTGAGAACAAAAAAAAAAGATATTATAACAACATAAGCTTCATGGAATAAACTAAGTAGCAACTACAAACATTGTGGTTAGAGGTGGTGAAGGTAGAGGGTGTTGAGGCTTCCTGACCCAACCACCTTGAGTTGGGGGATTTTCATCCACATGGAGGGGGCCCAACCATCAACTTTATGTTTAGTGTCAGCATCATTATGCAAATCCTAGTGAGAGGAAAAGATGGCTACCTTGAGATGCATGAACTTGTCCTGTGGAGGGGTCCCCCTTCCCCACCACCACTATCTTTACATATGTCAGATCCTCTTAGAGGATATGGCTATTGAGAGCAAGGAGAAGAGATTTCCCAACTTTGAGACCTCTGGATATGATAGAAGTGATGGCTCCCTCTCCACTTGTGACCCTAGGAGGAGGGTGGAAAGGCTAGGGATCAATGGCTCATGGTTGACTACACAAGGTTCATTCTCTTAGTGGTCTAGGAGAAATTGTAGATGATGAATTTAAAGTTGGATCTTATCTGTTTGACTCTAGATTTGGAGGGTAATGTTAGAAATCACATTAATTTTTTTAGTTATATAATTTTTTACCCATAATCTCATCATTAAAACATGCTTGATTTATAGATTTGTAAATCTGAAATAAAATATCAGTATGAAAAATACGCTAGACTCTATTTTATCTTGCATGTAAAAGGGCAGAGTCCCCTTGAAGATCCATTTTTTAGGTGACCATTTAAGGCTTGAAGGGTTTGAAAAGGGTGTAAATCCATCCCCAAGCTGACTAATCATTTGGAAAAAAACAAAAGATGTGATTCATGGTTTATATGTTGATAGGCTAGGCAAATGGGATTAAGCACCTTCATGATGATTCCCCATGGGAAAACCTTGGTATAGAATACACCAAAGGAAGTGAGTTTTTTTGAGTTCAATAGAAGCTACCTAAATCTAATAAAAACTCCTGGCCCAAACCCAATGAAGGGATTAGAGAGACTAACGATGATTAAGAGCCTTTATGTCAATGTGTTGAGGGGCTAATAAATGGTAGCTCACCCATGAAGAAAAATGGCAGAATGGCATTGCCATAGGCCAAAACTAGTCTTTCCACCAAAATGTTAGAGAGGAAACTCTAATATTATATAAGTACTCATCAGGTATGGAAGCCTAAATGTCATTAAGAGATTCAACAACTTCCTTGTTAAGCTAGAATTTGGCCTTTAATATAAACGAAGGAAGCCAATCCCTATAAACCTTATGTAATAAATAACTAATTGTGAGAATACCCTTCTTAAAGAACCTTAATATTTTAATCCAGGGGACCATGGCAAAGGAGACAATGTGAAAGGTCAGCTAAGTAGACAACCATAATAACTAGAAGTTTAGAGAAAGATCACTTCTAAAACCCTCCCCCACCTAAATAAGATGAGGTTTGAGCTTTTCCCTAGCTTTACAAATAATTTACATGAAAAATGTGACCCTTAATTTTTAGACACTAGCAAAATAAGTGGACAATGAAAGCCTACACCTTGCCAAGATTTTCTGTCGAAAGGACAACGTTGAGATATGAAGTGTCATAGTAAAAATTTTTATGATTCATCACCTTCAAGACTTTGAATGATCAATTTGGCCCCAAAATTGATGCATTGAGGATTTATGTCAATAAGACTTAACCCACCAACTTGTTTGGGGTGATAATAGATGGCCTAAGATACTCAATGAAAGCCCTAGTGGCCTTTAGAGGTGTCCCAAAGAAAGTCTCTCAATAGCTTCTCAAGCTTAGAATAGGAGGCATTTTAAGGTGCTAAAAATAAGAGTAGTAATTATGAGTGGCATTGACCACCATAGAAGAAATATGGAGATTAATAAACATGGTTAATGGCTTAACTATCTAGAAAGAGATTGTTTTCTCCACTCTTTCAACCATATAGGACCACAACTCTATAGGGGAGGCTTTGAAAGCAAAAAGAATGCCTAAATTTTTTAACTGAACCCTTGTAAGGATATATTCCCATATATATTAGGGATAACACTATGTCTTATCACACTAAGTAGATGACCTAGATGTAAGGCAAAAAATTTCTCAACATTCCATGGAATTCTTGATAGAGCTTTAATCTTCATGTAGGGTGAGAAAGGAGTTATCAACAAAGTTTCTGTTGATTAATTGATAGTCCAATCAAGGCATAAACATCCCTTTTACCATCCCCTTGAAAGCTTAATTGGTGAAAAGATAGTTAAACCCTTTAGTATCCAAAACATAAAGTGAAGGGGCTAGTTGAGACCCTTGTCTGATAAAGTAGATGAAGCTCAAAAGTTTGATATTATGAGCCATTGATAGTGATACAGGCCCCAACATATTCAAATAGCATATTGATAGTATGAATAAAACTTGGGGCCAAACCGCATTGCTTGTAACATGGAAATAATAAAATGCCATTTAATATGATCATAGGCTTTCTGAAAATCTATCTTGATTAACAAAGCCTTCTATTTGGAAATTTTATCCCATTCTATACCCTCCCAAATTGTAATAAAATTGTCCAAAAAATATCGATGCTGAATGAACCTAGTTTTCTCACTTCACACAATTAAGGGAAGTGCTTAATTCTAAGAGATAAAGCTTTGGAAATTATTTTATATGACACATTAAGAAAAGTAATGGCTCTTTAGTTGGTAATTACCTCAAGATCCTTGGCCTTGGGAATGAACATTATGTTTCCATAATTGATGAGGTGGCCTAAGGAATTGGTCAAGACCACTTCAGAATAAACCCTATGGAGATCAGGGCTGACCTTGTCCTATAAGGTTTGATAGAAATCATAGGGAAATCCATCAAAACCTAAGGATTTACTAGAATCCATTTGAATAAAAACTTCCTTAATGACATTAGCACTAAGTGGTATATGACTAGCAACACTCTATGTCTCTGAGATCTTATAGGGTACCACATCAAGGCATTGGGAGAGAGAAGCCTTAGGAGTATGTGATGAATGTTATGCAACAAAGACACCATGGTAGTGTTGGACAAAGGCTTGGAGGATATTTGGAATCTTGGTAATCATATCTAAAGCACTTCTTTTGTCACTTTGTCTCCAACCTTCAACTAATAAATCCTTCCTCGGAGATGTGCTCCTCTATCCTCTAAGCATTCAAAATTTGGATCTTATTCCTCCACATGATAACCTATGTCTATAGATGAGAGTTTCAAGGTACAACTCACAACTTCTAATACCTATAAAACCCTACAACACTCATGATTTGTAGTATTTTGAATACACTACCTAAATATAGCCACTTATTTACCATAAATCCATATGAAGGCTATGATGTAGATTATAGTGCTAAACCACCACTCAATCCAACTAGTGTCCCCTACGGGTCTTGGGGCCAAATTCCAAATCCTAGTGATATGCTACACACTCCTCTTATGCTTGAGGCATGTTATTCTGAGGTAGAACTAGGAACTCTTAATTTTCACCTAAGGATAATTCTAATGTATGTAAATGTAAATGGGGTATTGGTTAGACACAAAAGTGTTTAGAATGACAACCACAAGTCATACATTTATCATAATGAAAAAGAAAAGGTATTGCTTAGCGAGGAGGTCATGATCAAGGCATTTGAGGATCTGATCTTCACCCTGATTGAAATTAACTAGCTAAACCATGGGGAGTTAGCGTCACCCTATCTATGATGGTTTGGGTTGAAGACCCCAAGTTTATTATGCAATTAGAACCAAGCTTCCCATTCTCCTACACACCATCTCATGGGAAATAAATCCTTGTCTTCCACAAATTGATTAATGTTAAATTCACCACACAAAATCCAATGTGCATATAAGGAGTTAGCTAACTATCTATGGAAGAGGGTACACTCCATTTCAAATCATTAGATGCATAAATACTAACAAGGCTAATGATACTATTGTCAATGTTGAAAAGGGTCAAGAGCATCGAGTGGGTGGGATCAAAACCCCAAAAAATTATATTTGAAGCTAGGTCAGGTGCTAGGAGGGTGAAAACTCCCCCTTAGCTAAAATCATAATAGGTGGTATAATAGATGGCCCTAGACTAGATAGTGTGAGATATATAATGAAACAAAAAGAAAAAACAATTGACTTCTTATATGTAAAAAAATTTCATTTGAGCAAAATGATGATAATTATTCCTAACCCTATACTTACAAGTTAGATCAGTGAGTCCTCAAATGTTTAAAGATTAAAATATTATTGGGAAACATATAATCTCATATCACTTCCCTTAGAAAGGTTTGATAAGTATGCAAACTAATTGAATGTTGAGCCTAGAATTCTAAAATCTCCTAGCTAAAAGGGCTTCTTTTTAGGTAGCACATAATCCTCATTTGTGGAGGGAGAAGGTCTAAATGAGAAGTGCATGATAGCCTTGTATTTGAGGGTTACAAGCCTCAAATCTAAAATTGAATCATTTACACCTAAAATGGGTTGTGACAAAGGAGCCGTAGGGGTAGGCAATAGAAAAGACATAAATTGAGCAACCTCTTATGGTGACTAGGAAATGGGAGGTGGGGGATTAAATTTAGGGAGAACTAGAGATTTGGTACAAGAGGATGAGGAAATTGGACCTCCTAAGGGCCAGGATACATATGGATGAGGTTTTTTTATTACCATGGGTAGAAATATTCTCACTGTTGGACACCTTGGTCCACCCATCAAAGAATGGGGTTTTTGGTTTAGATCCACTTTTGTCCTGAATGATTGTAAGAGTGGGGACCATTGGGGTAAATTCCTTAATCACATGGTCTAAATTTTGGCACCTAAAATAAGTATTCAAAAGGTTAATATAGAGGTCATAATAAGAGAAATGGTTGTTGCCAACTTGAATGCTAATGAATTCTTTAATATCTTTGGCTAGGTCAATCCAACACAAAACCATCTTTTGGGCTAGACTACATTGAACTTTGGCTGCTCATGGTAGATGAAGTGGTGTAGAGGCTTGATAAGTTGGTCAGTAAAATTCTACAAATGAATATTTAAGCCTAGAAACTCTACCTAGACTAGGATTTTAGGTTACTCTTGTTCAGATACTTGAGCGTCTCTAGTCTAATGGGAAAAAAAATCAAGCTGTTTTGAATAAACCAAGGTACATGATTAACAATGGCTCCATAGTGTTCAAGGTTTAGAAACTAAAACATGAAGAAACACTTGGTTAGGTTTTAAGCTCCTTCCATACTCAACCCATGGCCTTGCCAATGGTTGTGAACCCGTTTCATCATGAGGCTCTTTGGAGGGACTCAACATGCAAAATAAGCAACAAGGGTAAATTTTTTAAAATAATTTCAAGCTTTATCAAACTATGGAAGGTCCATAACCACATCTAGAAGAGGAGTCTCAGAGTCAGAATCAATACCTCATGGTAAACCTTTGGGTCAGACTTCTGAGCTTGTTTTGGCACCATGGTTACTCTACATTCTACTAGTGGTACCTACATCAAATGATGCAATAATAATGGTGGAAACCATTTAATATAGGCGAAAGTGATTAATCTCCCAAGAGGTGGATGGATAGTCAAAATCAGCATAATAAATACACTATCAATTAATCCTACTTAGATCAGACATATCAAAAGTGTGATGAGAGGTAGAGGAAAGCTTAAAGGCTTAGTAAAAAATAAGTGCTTTATAATCTCCTCTCCTTCATCGATGTAAATTATCAATCAATCATATAAAATTGATAATTTTACATTTGAACTATTTCCGAAATACCATATTAATATTTGATGCTATGATAGGCTACCTTTATGACATGGTAAATATCATGTGACTTTATATAGTATATTACATTGTGATAGGTTCAAGCTTTGGTTATTCAACATGTTTAGATTAAAAATGGACCACAATATGTTATTAAAAATATAATATTGTGTGAGAGTATTGAAATGAAGTATTTACTATATATGCATGCATGCATATGGATGTTAATGTAATTTAAAAATAAATTTTTTAAATGAAAATAATTTATAGAAGGAAAATAATTCCCCAAAAAATGTAATGATTTTAAAAACTCATAATTATATATCTGACCATAATAGAAATAAATAGAAACTTAAATGTAATAAAAATAAACTAATTACTTTCTTTATATATATATATATATATATATATATATATATATATATATATATATATATATATAATCTTGAATTAGGTATTTATATAGTATATCATGTGACCAATTCACATGTAAACTTGGCATTTCTATCTTGAGCTAAATTGATTGAAAAAAGAAAAAGTGAATGAAAACAATAATCTTGAGAAATAAAAATCTTTCATTTGAACACTAATGTTGACTTCTAATTTTTAGGATGTAAAATTGAGAACAATGAGGAGATTGGTATGTATTGTTAATGAGATCCAAGGCAAAACATAATTTGATCATAAGAGTAGACAAAATATGATAAGAGATGTATAGATGAATAATTTTGTCAAGACAAAAATTAATAAAAAGGAATATAAATTAATCATTTTTTTTTCTAAATTAGAGTTACATTACAATCATAATAAATAAATTATAAAACTATACTAAATAATACAACAAGATCATTTTAAATGTGTACATTTTTCATCCATCAAAATAATAAGAATAAAAAATTTACATATAAATAAAAAAAATGAATATAATTTTAAACCTATAATAATATTAATTATATTTATACACACCCATAGGGAAATAAGAAATATTATAATCTACTTATATTTTTTAATTTTTTTAAGTAACATACCTCATTGTATTCAACTAATAAAAAAACAATAAGTTTAGTAACTCAATCACACTTTGGACTTCCACATAAAGATATTCTGGTGAAAGTATATGCATCATATTTTTTTGTCCTATATAAAAGTAAAATATAATAAATATCACATCATCAATAATTTAACCATGAATAAGTTTTTGCTTATGGACTCAAGATACAGAAGTGTAAATCACATATAAATGGTCTTGCTCAAATGAATGTATGAGGTTGATCATGGCCATGTCAATACTATGTGACATTAAAAAATAAATGATTTTTTTCTAAAATTTAAAATCTCACTTTTCTTAATATCATAATATAATAAACAACATCGATCTTACAAAAATTAGGTAGAAATGTCACATTATCAAAATAAAAGTATACATCAAGGTATGCCCCACGAGAGGAATCATTTCACCTTTTATTTGATTCTTTATATTGCCTTTGTCATGTCATAGGTCTATGGGCTTGAATATTTTCTTAACCTTTGTTGCAATATTTTTATGTCTTTGTGTTGATCTTTGTAGAATGGGGAGTAGTAATTCAGAGATCCAAGAAAACTTTGTAGTTGGGTTTTATCCTTTTTTTCGTCTAGAATTTTTTTTAAAAATTGAAAAATATGAGGTTGAAAATCAATCTTATTTTGACAAATATTCAACCTAGAAAATTTAATTTCTATTTTCTTATCACTTAATACTAACCCAATCTGGTCACAAAGATCAACAAATTCCTTTAAGTACCAGAGATGACTATTTAAATCCTTTAAGAGGACTAATATGTCATCAATATATACAAAAAAGTGTTTAGCATGACCAAATATTCCATCCATTCTTTTCTAAAATTCAAAAGGAGCAATTTTTAATTCGAAAGGCATAACCTTCCATTCATAATGCTTGTCTAGGGCTGGTAAGATGAATGCAGTTTATAAGTATCCTTGGGTTCTAATCTAATTTGCCAAAATCCACTTTTCAAATCAAATTTTGAAAATATACAACATTCCTTTAGTTTGTCGATGAGAATGGTTTTATTGAGAATTAGATGTCTAACAGGTATAAACCAATCATTAAGCTTTTTGTAATTTATTACCAATCTTATTTTTCCTCTTTTTTATTCTAAATGCTTGTTAACATAGAATGTAAGAGAAGCCTATTCACTATGACTTTTTTGTATTAACCCTTTTTATAATAACTCTTTGATCTCTTCTTCTCCCATTTTAAGTTGAGAGAGGGAAAAGGGAATAGTATTAGACTTAATACCTCAACAGTGGAGTATATTTACATTTAGTGGTTAAAGAAAGGATATGTTTGGTATATATAATTCTTCAAAGCCACCATTGAAAAAATAGAAGTGAAGATGGTATGATTAAAAAGCTATTAGAAACTCAAGATGAATTGGAGATAACTTCTCCATCCATAACTTAACTACCAGTTCCACCTCAGTTCTCATGCATGCAGGAGTTAACATTCAGTTAGTTAACTAACAGTTAGAGATCAATTACTTTAAGTAGTTTAGACTCAGTTCTTTCAAGCAGTTAGAAGATTAGTTAAGGATTAGTTAATCAATTATTTATTTTTGGATTCAAATCTATTTATAGATGCCTTGGGTGCAGCAATGAAAGGCAAGAAAAAAGGAAGATCAATAAAATCTTATTTTTCAAGAAATTGCAGTAGCAATCTGTTTATGTTTATGCTCTATTTGCATCTATCAAATTGGTATTAGATCCAAAGGAGATAGGTCATGATAGCAAAATAAAATCCAACAAGGAGCACAGGAGTGAAGCACAAATTGGAGAAGTGTGCAGTAAGCAAAAGCACGTAGAAGTCTAGTGATGCAGTCAACCCAGGTGAAGCGTGCAACAGTCCATGAAAGTTACCTTAGCCATTAGCCATTTGGCATGAGGGGGAGCGATAGGCTGTAGGTGAGAACGTGCAGTTAGCCCAGCAAAAACAAATCACACATGTTGAAATTGTGAGAGTTAATTTTTTTTATAAAAGTGTTATTTTTTATGTTTTAATATTGAAGCGCTAAAGTTAAAGAAACATGCCCAGCCAACATGGAAGTCAAGCACAGTCTAAGGTGAAGTGTAGTCTTATTTTTTATTATTAAAAAAACAAATAGATAGTAAAAAGGTAGGTCGCGTGAAGCGCAGTCAGTTTGGAGATAAGCACTCAGGCATAACACAAAGTCTGAGGCACCCAAAAAGGTAGAAATAGTTTGAATCTTGTTTCACAAGAAAGAATTTAGACAAATGGCAGCTGCTGTTGATTTAATCATTTCAGCATAAGACATGGCCATGAACAATAGTATTTCTCAACCTCAAATTCCCATTTTTACTGGTAAGAATTACAATTTTTGGCCAATTAAGATGAAAACATTATTTTGCTCACAAGAAGTTTGGGATCTGGTAAAAAATGGTTTTGTAGAACCGCAGGATGAGGCAGCCTATTTGGCATTAACTTGAGCATAAAAAGAAGAGCTTAAAGAGAATGGAAAAAAGATGCAAAAGTTTTATTTCTAATCTAATAGGCATTGGATGAATCAATTTTTTCCAGAGTTATAGTAGCAATGAGATCTAGAGAGGCATGGAAAATCTTGGAGACTACCTATAAAGGTAATACAAAGGTAAAAACTGCTAAATTGTAATCTCTTCGGAGAAGTTTTGAAAATTTGCAAATGAATGATTCAGATTCAATAGACTAGTTTATGGGTCAAGTGTTGAATATAGTGAATCAAATTAGATGTAATGGAGAAACACTCATGGATTAGAAGATCATCAAAAAATACTTAGGATTTTACCCAGTAAATTTGATGCCATAGTTGTAGCTATTGAGGAAACCAAGGATTTAGAATAGTTATTAGTAGATGAATTAATGGGTTCTTTGTTAACACATGATTCTAGAATGAATAGGAATAACAACACTTCTCTTGAGAATGCTTTCAATTCATAGGTATCATTTGGCAGAGGAAGAGGTACAGGTAGAGCTGGAAGGAACAATCTAGATCAAGGTGAAAATAGTAATCATAACTACAGCAATAGAGGACGTGGCAATAATCACTTTCAACATAGTTCACAGAGGTTTGATAAATGTAATATTCAATGTTATTATTACAAATAATATGGACATTATGCAAGTGACTGCAGAAGGAAACAAGCATATGTGGTTAAGTAGAATGCTAATTACACAGGTGAATCTAGTTCTAATCTTGGAATCTTATTTCTCACTTGTCATGTTTCTCAAGAAAAAGCTAGAGATATTTGGTTCTTAGATAGTGGATGCAGTAATCATATGATAGGAAATAAAGAATTTTTTACTAGTCTTGATGGTTTTGTAAAATTTGAAGTGAAATTAAGAAATGATATCAAAGTGGATGTAATGGGTAAAGGTGTAATATATATTTTAGCAAAAAATGGTGAAAGAAGGGTTATACCTGATGTTTATTTTATACCTAGACTAAAGCATAAACTTATGAGTGTTGGACAGTTAGTATAGAAAGGTTATAGAGTATCCTTTATGGATAATGTTTGCACAATACTGGACAAGTTTCCAAGTGACAGGTTGATAGGAAAAGTGGAGATGACCAAGAATCGGATGTTCCCCCTTCAAATTCAGTGCATCCAAGGAGAAGAGGAAGCCCAATTCAAAACCATGCATCTAGACCAATCATGGCTATGGAACTTAAGGTATGGACATTTACATTTTGGAGGTTTGAATTTGTTACAAAAAAAAAATATGGTGAAGGATTTACCACCAATAGAAAAGCCAGGAAGTTCATGTGATAGTTGTATTCTAGCAAAACAACATAGAGAGATCTTTCCAGTAGGAGCCTCATATAGAGCAAAGGTAATATTGGAGCGAGTCCATAGTGATTTATGTGGACCAATGCAAACTCCATCATTTGGAGGTAGTACTTATTTTCTAACCTTCATTGATGACTTTAGCAGGAAGACTTGGATATACTTTCTCAAAAATAAGTCTGAAGCCTTTGGAAAGTTTAAAGAATTCAAAGCAATGGTTGAAAAGTAGAGTGGACATTGTATCAAGGTACTTAGATTAGATAGAGGAGGTGAATATATGTCTAATGAATTTCAAATTTTTTGCAGATATCATGGCATCAAAAGGCAATTGAGTACAAGGTACACACCACAACATAATGGTGTAGCAGAAAGGAAGAATAGAACAATCATGGAGATGGCTAGAAGCATGTTGAAAGCCAAACATTTGTCAAATGAATATTGGGCAGATGTAGTAGCATGTGTAGTGTATATTCTGAATAGAAGCCCAACAAAGAGTGTCAGAGGTCGAATTTCACAAAAAGTGTGGAGTGGTAAGAAACATAGTGTACATCATTTCAGAATTTTTGGTTGTATTGCATATTCTCCTATACCATCAAAATTGAGAAGAAAACTTGATGATAGAGCTGAGAAATGCATTTTTATTGGCTATAGTGAAGAATCTAAGGCTTATAAGTTGTATAACCCCATTTCAAAACAAGTGATTATTAGCAGAGATGCTGAATTTAATGAAGAAGAACCATGGGATGGTAGCACCATCACAATTGGTGCACCAATTCCATAGAATGAAGAAGAATCTAAAGAACAAAATTTTCAAGGTGGACAATCCTCTCCACAAGTAGGAACAAGCACTCCAATAAGAAAACCTAGGAGGTTTGAACAAGGTGAATCATCTGGTCATGCATGTCACCCTACTCCAAATTCACAAGTGATGAATTAGATCCAACTCTTGCTACTTTAGGATCAAGATTGAAAGGTAAGAAAATGAGAAACTTGAATGAGATTTATAATCAAGAAGAAGAGAAATTAGATTTGGTTTCAAATTTTGCTCTTTTCACTCATGATCCTATGTATTATGAAGAAGCAGTTAATGAGGAACATTGGTTAAAAGCAATGGATGAAGAGATGAATGCTATTGAAAGAAATCAAACATGGGATTCAACTAATTTACCTGAAGGTAAGGATTTTATAAGAGTCAAACAGGTTTATAAGACTAAGTTTGATGCAGATGGAAATGTTGAAAAGCACAAGGCAAGGTTAGTAGCAAAAGGTTTTGCATAAGAACATGGAATTGATTATAATGAAACATTTTCTCTAGTTGCTAGATTGGATACTGTTAGAATGGTTTTATCAATAGTTGCTCAACTTAATTGTTATGTATATCAAATAGATGTAAAATCAGCTTTCTTGAATGGTTTCCTAGATGAAGAAGTGTATGTGAAATAGCCACCAGGTTATGAACTGCAAGGACATGAAAAAAAAATCTATAGATTGAAGAAGGCCCGTTATGGTCTCAAACAAGCACCAAGAGTATGGTATAGCAGGTTTGATTCATATATGGCAAATAATGGATTCAATAGAAGCAATAGTGAACCTACTTTGTACACAAAAATCAATAAAGAAGGTCATATTTTGAATGTGTGTTCGTATGTTGATGATTTAATTTTCACTCAAAATTTGTCTGTAGAGACTTTTAAATCAGCAATGAAGAAAAAATTTGAAATGATAGATTTGGGATTAATGAAGTACTTTTTGGGCATAGAAGTTGTACAATCAAAGAAGAGAATATTTATTTGTCAAACTAAATATGCAAAGGATGTGTTAAGGAGATTTAAGATGCTAAATTGTAAACCAACACCTACACTAGTTGGTACAAGGACCAAACTTAGCAAAGAAGACCAAGGGTCTAATGTTGATTCTACAACATTCAAAAGACTAGTTGGCAGTTTGATTTATCTTATAGCTACAAGACTTGATATCATGTATGGGGTCAATTTAATCTCTAGATTCATGGAGTAACTGAAAGACTCACATTGGCAAGTTGGAAAAAGGATATTGAGATATGTGGCAGGAACTATAAAATATGGAATTTTATATTCCACAACTAACGATTTTAGTTTTATTGGTTTTACTGATAGTGATTTTGTAGGTAGAGTTGATGACAAGAAGAGTACTTCTGGACATGCCTTTCTTTTAGGCACAGGTGTGGTCACATGGGCATCCAAAAAGCAACCTATAGTGACACTTTCATTTGCTGAAGCAGAGTATGTAGCAGCCACATCGATAGCATGTCAAGCAACTTGGATGAGAAGAATATTGAAATATTTATTACAAGCACAGAAGTAGTCAACACCAATATTTTGTGATAACAAATCAGCAATCGCATTATCAAAAAATCATGTTTTTCATAAGAGGAGCAAGCACATTGATACAAGATTTCACTTTATCATAGAGTTAGTAAACAATGGAGAAATCCATCTAGAATTTTGTAGATCTAAAGATCAATTAGCAGATATATTTACAAAGGCATTAACAAAGGAGACCTTTGATTATTTAAGACAAAATTTAGGCATTGTAAATGCTGAAGTTGTTAGTGGTAGAAATTAAGGGGGAGTGTTAGAAACTCAAGATGAACTGGAGATAATTTCTCCATCCACAACTTAACTACTAGTTCCACCTCAATTCTCATGCATGCAGGAGTTAACATTCAGTTAGTTAACTGACAGTTAGAGATCAGTTAGTTTAAGCAGTTATAAGATTAGTTAAGGATTAGTTAATCAATTATTTATTTTTAGATTCAAATCTATTTATAGATGCCTTGCGCATATTAATGTAAGGCAAGAAAAAAGGAAGATCAATAAATTCTTATTTTTCAAGAAATTGCAGTAGCAATCTATTTGTTTTATTGTTTTCTTCTGTTTATGCTCTGTTTGCATCTATTAAAAGTGATGGCACACTGACAAAGTGGTCCACAATGTACTTAGGGACAAGTTACAAAATGCTTGAAAGATGGGATTTTAGACCAGTCAGTACTCACAATGGAAGGCAAAACCATGTGCAACATATGAAAACATGGAAACAACCAAAAAATATGTGTTTTCTGAATGACCCATTTTGCACTCATGCTAAACTTACCAGATACAAACAATCCTATAAATGTTACTATAAATTTAACTACCATTAACGCTAAAGTGCCCATAAAAATGTTGGTGGGATGTCGAATTTGCCTCTATTTACAAGTTATTAGCATTATATATTTTGCAATCAAATAATATTTCATACAGGATAAGGCATGATAGATTTTGATTTGTCAATAATGTTGTTATAATTCACCTTGGTACTGTGATGGAAACAACAAATTCATTTTTTTTGGTTAAGTGAAAGAACTATTGAAATAAAAACTATCACACTATCTGTTTCAAAGAATTCATCAGGGAATGGAAAAATGGAATGAAATGACACATTCACATGTAGATGGCATGTTCTTGATTTTGTATTGTAGGACCACAGACAAATTCATTTGATTTTTGTTGTTGTTTGGATCTTTTTAGATAAGGGGTGGAAAATAAATTGGTTGGTTGGGGATAAGACGCAGACGTTAAAGCATACATAATTGGTTGATATTGGTATTTAGCTAAATATAGTTAGCATTCATCATATTGATGTCATCATGAGTTTTTTTTATATATTATGAAAAATTTAATATATATTTAAAATAAATTATACTAAAGAACTTTATTATTTTGAAAGAAGTATTTTGAAATAAGTAGTAGGATGCTAAACATTTATAATTATTATTTTAATTTTTTTGATATATTTAATAAAATATTTTTATTTTGGAATATGAAATAATATTTTTAATATAATATTATTAATTTTTTTAAATAATATATATTATACAAAATTTAAAATGTCATAAAACTAATCACAAACAAAAGGATTTGTGTAAATTTCTAACAATACCCTTTAAAAAAATAAAATAAAACCTTATTTTAATATAATCAAGTTGAATGTCTTTAATTGTAAGCTCGCTAATACTCATTATAAAAATGTTAAAGGAGCTTGTTGGTTAACAAAGTCAATAATATTATATTTTATGATTTATATTTATTATTTAGGGATGTTAATAATTTTATTTCTGTCTGTTATTAATTTTGATATGAGCATAAGGATTTTGGAGATGCACCTACCTCTTTATTAATATTATTATTATTATTATTAAATTATAATAATAAAATGATGTAAGATATTTGTAAGTTTTTAATGCATTTATTAGAAAAAAAAATACTATTAAGTTCAATAACTTATTAGCAAAAACAAAAAAATGGTTGTAAAATTCATTTTTGATTACAAACCAAATTATTTATGAATCTTTTACTTTACTGTTTTTTTTTTGGCAAAACTTAATTTTTTTTAAGGAAAGTTTCTTTATTTTATAGACCACATACTTTATACTAGGATACATATATTCATTGTAAAACTCTTCATTTTGCACATTTTAATTATAAAATAACACTACTCTCTTCCCTCTTTTTAGGACATAGCTCCACTATGAACTCAAATATTCCCCTTATGGGGTTGAGAGGCACATGCCACTACGGCAATTGATAATGTTGTATAAGTCACTTTTGAATTCATTACGATTAATTATTAAAATGTAAAATTATATATAAAATTGAAATTATTCTTTATTTTATAAAAATTATTTAGATTTTAAGAATGAATAATATATATACCTATATTAAAACATTAAATAAATATTATATAATTGAAAATAAACTACCCTACATTTTATTAAAAATATGTCATGAATAAAATACATATATTAATAACATTTTATATTCCAATTTTATTATTTTTTCTTTTTTAAATTATTTATATAATACATCTAAATCATATTTTACAACATTTTATCATTATATTATAGTTTTTTATACAACTTTAAAATTGGTTATAACTTTAAAATTACTTTTACCTAACAAGGATGCCAGATTTTGGAAATGTGACATCTACTTATATGAGGGTATTATAGAAATAAATAAATGATTTATTTTATTTCTCAGTGTATCTGAAAACATTTGGGCTCTTTGAAGACTCCATTATGTTGTTTTAGTAACTTTTCAAGCTAATTCTACTATAAGGTTTTTGTTTTTGGCTTTTTTAATTATTATGTGCATTTCTAGTTCTTTCTCTGTTTCTCATGTATGTGTCTTGGGATGGACCATGAGAAAAACAAGTACTGAATGTATGAGACAAGTTTATGACATTATTTAGAAAATATATTTCAGTTAACTTTGGTCCTTGGAGCTAATTATAATAGGTTGAAGAAGTGATATTTTTCACATATATCCGACTGTTATGATTTGGATTAATTTGTATCATCTCATTCATTTAAAAATATAATTTACCTAGCAATTTGTCACTGATAGTTTCCTCCATAAGATTAACTTTGTTGTGGAAGGTACATTATAGTAAGACTAATATGCCCTTCCCTTTTCAAATTTTGATGTTAATGATTACATAAAGAGACTAACCCCAATGTGTATGGCTTAGAATTTATAGTAGTGGAAATGCCTAGGTAGTGGTATGTGCATTGCATGATGATCCTTTCTTGAATTTTCATGTTAATGATTACATAAAGAGACTAACCCTTCACCAAAATATTATTGTGAAATAAATTTTCTCTCTTTAGTGATTTTGATGGAAATTAAGCTATAGTGCTTAGAAAAGTGGCATCTAGATTAGTTCCATTCTTTTGCATGAGACTATACGTAGACTACACAACCAAGGATTGTCACATATAATATTCAATGTCATCATGGGTGTGTGAGTGATTTGTATGGAAAAAACTATCACAATAATTCTTCTTTCCCTTTTATGAAATAGGTGGTGTATGAGTCTTCAAGTTTTATGTATATTTCTTAGACTTATTTCCTTTTCAAAAAGTGTTATATTTCTGTGTAGAAGACTTATATGAGGAGTTGTGTATGGGTTGGTTCTTGCATATAGCATTGGATGAAGAGGTGTGATGTTGATTATTATTTTCCTTGGCTTGAAGTTAAAAAGATTTGAAATAATCTTTACTAGAGTGTAATAAGTTGAAAATGCTATCTTCATAGGGATAAAATATGTAGTTCCACACCTTATGTTGTTTAGTGAAGATCTCACACATGTACATATGTAGTCATGGAAATTATTTGTGTAGTCTTCCATTGATTTATTCTTGTGCTATCAAAATTGGTGGAAATTTATGAATTAATCATCAAAGTGGTGAAATGAATAGTACTCCTCCTTTGGTGAATTAAAAAAAGGTATTTAGAATGCAAATTTTAGTGGTTTAAATTTTGTAGTGTGTTATGAGTCTCTGTCAATATCTTTTCAACTTTCACTATTATAGAGAGATATAAAGATTTTGTAAATCAATTTCTATCCCACTTATAACTCCTAAACATATCATAATTCAATATATAGTACCCAAAAAGCTACATAACAAAAAATAGTTTTCCCGAAACATACATGTACAAAATCGACGCCCAAAAAACCTTATGTTCAATATTGAAATTCTCAAAACTAACTATCAATGAGATTGGATTCTTAAAAACTATATTATAAATATTAACTCCTACATCTATTGAATCAATTTTATAAGACACAGAGTCTCCATAATTTCCTATATTGAGTTAAATAAATTTGAAGTATCAAATTATACTTAATTGTATATTTTAA
>JARHVA010004328.1:107500-190000 GCA_037957365.1 Torreya grandis | reverse complement strand
TTGGACACTAACTAAATTAAAAGGGGATTGCAAGCTTGTCATAGTGACTAAAGTAGTTTGAAACTTGGCAAGTGGAGAACTAGTTTAAATGATAATTGATAGTGATGTGGTAAGGACTATTACTTAATAAGATCTATATGGCCAAATATAAGTTTTCACTATTGTATGAACTATGACCTAAGGTTGAACAACTATAGGTGTGCTCTATGTGGTGGAAGCATTATTTTCAATAGACTTAAGTTTTTCATATAAGGCATATGTGGTGTCAAATTAAATATTGTTAATATTTATTTAATCTCATCCATTATTCTCTTGTGCTCAATTTAGATGGCCTCTCTTTCTTGATGTATAAACTATGATACCAAGCCTTTTACCTATTGGTGCCAACTATAGGCACTGTCTCTCTATGGGATCACATAATTTAAAGTCCATATAGCCTCTTGGGTAGTCATGAGGTTAACTATACTCTAGGCACTATTTTTGGCATAAGATACAAAGAAGTTGACCCTCTTTTCCAAAACTTTAAACTAGGTTGAGAAAGTTAAGACCCTTCCACATTGAGGATGGGAATCACCCTTGAAAGTTTTTAAACTATTCAACACATGTTATATAACTTATTTACCACACTTTTAACATTATTTAATATCTCTCTTGGGGCATGAATGATTTTTATATATAATAGCCTTTCTCAGGATTACTTTTGGATTTTATACATTTCTTTTATGGCCTTCCTTCTTATATCCACAAAGAAAGTATTCTACATACTCGTTAGGGTCATTGGTGTTATTTTTATTTTTACTTTTCAAAGGAAATAAAATCTCAATTTGCTTTAATAATATTTCTTCCCTTCTCCCATACATTATCTTCCTCTTCCTTACCCTTTTTATGGTGCTAATTTTCTTGTCAAAACATGTGATTATTTTTGAAAATTATGTAAGGACTAGGCCCATTTTATTCTTTTTCCACTCTTGAGACTCCTTGACCCTAGAAGGGATAATGAGTTCTCCTTTCTACCTAGGCTGACTAGTCTATGTAGAGATGGCAGGTGGAAAATCCTGGAGGAAGCATTGAATCACTTATTTAAATTGGAACTTGAATATGTGGTTGAATAACACTAATACATCCTAAGATGTCTCTTTGGCATAGAGTCTCCAACACATAATAGTGTGTCTTAGAGTGATTAAAATTTTCATTATAGAAGACTAAGCTTGAGTAGACTAAGGAACATACATATACAATTGGTTATAGGGTCTAAGTTGTTCTCCAAGATTAAAAATATAAACAGACACTGAGTTTTTAAAATCAAATTATTTTTTAGTGTCATGTGGTTTGACCATTATTGAGGTAGTGGTTGAAGGAATTTTATTATTCAAAAGAATCAAATGTTTGTGGCCCAATTTTCTCAATATGCGTATGGTCATATAATGACCTAGTTTTATAATAATATTTACATAATGATTCAAATGGAGAAAATGTTGTAACAACATTACTAGTAGATGGCACATTGACCATGTGAGTATCTATAAATATAATGGAGGGAGTAAAGGAAGACATGCCCCATTCAAAGGCTATGATAGTGTATGCATGTCCTCATTACTTCAGGATATATAAGGAACCATCATTCAATATTCAAGTTTGGATCTAGTTACTTGGTCTTCGAATCCCTTTATGTTTTTTTAATTTTTGATATTATCAAACCCATAGGGCATGTACTTTGTTAAAAAATGACAAAAAATTATTATACATGTCCCAAAAAGCACATTTATGTTGAGGTTAATTTTATAAAAGACATGAAATAATCTATAATACTCAAATAGGGACTAATATTTTTTCATATAAAGTCGCCTATATCAACCTTTTGAACACATTTTTTTTATGTGAGTCACCCAACCATGGATTCATGAATATCCCCTCATGGTTGACCCAAAGTCATTTCCAAGCAAACAATTCTTGAAAAGTAAAAGATCGATAAATAATAAGTAATTAATAATTTCAAGTGTTGGGACATACTCAACTAGTGCTCATCCTCAATTAGTAATTTAAAGTGTTGAGACTTCCTAAAAATTAACTTGAGAATAGAATGGACACTTACATTGATGGTTTTGTCTTGTACTCAATTTAAATTATGATTATGTATTGATTGAATCCTATCTTTTCACCTTACATTTTTGTACTTGCCAAATATGGGTTAGTGGATTCATAATTTTGAGATAAATATTGTTGTGGGATTCATGAACACAACAAAATATTATGATCTATCCTTAAAGTGTTGTAGACACTTACATTGATGGTTTTGTCCAGTACTCAATGTAAATTATGATTATGTATTGATTGAATCCTATCTTTTCACCTTAAGTTTTTGTACTTGCCAAAAATGTGTTAGTGGATTCATTGACTCTTAAAGTGTTGTGGACACTTACATTGATGGTTTTGTCCTGTACTCAATGTAAATTATGATTATGTATTGATTAAATCCTATCTTTTAACCTTAAGTTTTTGTACTTGCCAAAAATGGGTTAGTGGATTCATAATTTTGAGATAAATATTGATGTGGGATTCATGAACACTACACAATATTATGATCTATCCTCTAATATTTTATGATTGGATAAATATATTCACTCCAAAGTTCGAGTTGTAAGGTATTAAGTTTTGTAATTAACCTAGTTTTGGAATACTGATGAGAGGAGTAATTGTTTGCCTTAGATGGTTTGGATATGTCATGATTCTAAAATGTATTTTAAATGGATATGTGCATGGGTTAGTCTAACCTAAAGTGAGGAGGATCAAAATAAATGCAAAAAGAAGGAAGGGTAGGTTAGAAAAGAAGATTTGTGATTCAAAGTTAAATGAAAGCCTTACAAACTAGCTCTTGAACTATAGGTCAGAAAAGTAGTTAGAAAACTAATTATTACAACATGTTATGGTTATAAAAACAAAAAATAATGGTTAATAGGCCAAGGGAGAAAATATAGTAAATATTTGTCCTAATAATCAAAGGTTGTTGTGGATATAAGATTTCAATTTGCACATCTGCAAAGGAAGATTATGATTATTAAATAGAAAAAATTAAAATTATCTAATAAATGATATAAATAACTATATCAAGCAATGATAATTCAAAACCTAAATTCTACAATGAATCACATGTTTGGAGAAAAACAAAAAATTACAAATTCAGATAAACTTACAATAATTTGTAGAATTTCTTATTTATCTTGATCACCAAAAATTATCCACCCTTTAGAATTAGGAGAATGGAAATATATATATATATATATATTGGGAAGGGGTTACCTCATTATCTAGTAAATTTATAATGTTAAAATTATAATTTTTTGAATTAATGCACAATATGCATTTCTAAGATATAAATAAGATAGCCAACCAAAATTACATAATTATAGGAAAAATAAATGTATACTCAAAATAGAATGAAGATATAAATATATGTTGTAATAGATCACATGAAACCATATATGGTTATATCTGACTATGGTTCCATTCTTTGGACACTAACTAAATTAAAAGGGGATTGCAATCTTGTCATAGTGACTAAAGTAGTTTGAAACTTAGCATGTGGAGAACTAGTTTAAATGATAATTGATAGTGATGTGGTAAGGGCTATTACTTTAGAAGATATATATGGCCGAAGATATATATGGCCAAATATAACTTTTCACTAATGTATGAACTATGACCTAAGGTTGAAGGGCTATAGGTGTGCTCTATGTGGTGGAAGCATTATTTTCAATAGACTTAAGTTTTTCATATAAGGCATATGTGGTGTCAAATTAAATATTGTTAATACCTAAATTGTACATGGTTGGATTGAATATTTATTTAATCTCATCCATTATTCTCTTGTGCTCAATTTAGATGCCTCTCTTTCTCGATTGATAAACTATGATACCAAGCCTTTTACCTATTGGTGCCAACTATATACATTGTCTCTCTATGGGATCACATAATTTAAAGTCCATATAGCCTCTTGGGTAGTCATGAGGTTAAATATACTATAGGCACTATTTTTGGCATAAGATACAAAGAAGTTGACCCTCTTTTCCAAAACTTTAAACTAGGTTTTGAAAGTTAAGACCCTTCCACATTGAGGATGGGAATCACCCTTGAAAGTTTTTAAACTGTTCAACACATGTTATATAACTTATTTACCACACTTTTAACATTATTTAATATCTTTGTTGGGGCATGAATGATTTTTATATATAATAGCCTTTCTCAGGATTACTTTTGGATTTTATACATTTCTTTTATGGCATTCCTTCTTATATCCACAAAGAAAGTATTCTACATACTCGTTAGGTTCATTGGTGTTATTTTTATTTTTAGTTTTCAAAGGAAATAAAATCTCAATTTTCTTTAATAATATTTATTCCCTTCTCCCATACATTATCTTCCTCTTCCTTACCCTTTTTACGGTGCTAATTTTCTTGTCAAAACATGTGATTATTTTTGAAAATTATGTAAGGACTAGGCCCATTTTGTACATACTATTCCAATCAAGTGTGTGTGTGTGGTTGTAAAATATGATTGATTACATATTTTAACCATGTTATATATATATATATATATATATATATATATATATATATATATATAATCTGCAATCATTAATATTTTCAACCATGTGTGTGTGTGTGTGTGTGTGTGTGTGTGTGTAAATATATGTATATGTACATACATACATACATACATACATACATACATACATACATACATACATAAATGCATACATACATACATATGCATCTAATTATAAAATATGATTGATTAAATATTTTTAATTGTGAACTATTTAAATATGTAGTAAAACAACTTTTCCATTCAAATGTGTGTGTGTAATAAATCATCATTTCTAACCAAACATATATGTATGTATAATAAGTATGACCACCCACCCACGCACCCACACACACACACACACACACACACACACACACAAATAACATAATTAAAAATATATAATAGGTGGGAAGAATATTTTCTTAAGGTTTCACATTATGCGTGACCAAAATATCTTTTATCTAATCAAAATTAATTAATCTATGGAGATTTATGGACTCTGTGCAATATTCAATTTTATTTCCCATTATGTACCCTTGTGCTATGGCAATATTTTATAAGGTCTTCACCTCCCCTATGTCTAGTTTTTAAAGCCTTGAGGGGAGAAAGTGGAGCTTCAAAACATTTTTACATTTATTGTTTACTTTTTAATTTATGGATATTATATTTATTTAATTTATATTTATATAAATAGATAAATCCACAAATTTTACTATTTAATAATTTTTAAGTTTTTAAATAGTCTAAGGGAAAGTTCTCATATATTGGAGTGGCACCAATAATTGTTAGGTAAATATGGAAGAGCACACTTTATGGTTGATATTAGGTTAAATTCATATTATTAATATTTATTTGGATTCATCAATTTTTCATTTTAACATTAAGCATAAAGGGGTATCCATTCCATCAATTTTACTATATTATTAAAATTTAAAATAACATTAAAGAAGAAAGATGTGATAATTATGTTTATATGTCCCTCACATTTATAAGTTTAAATAGATTGTTGATTAATTATTTTATATTATTAAAAATTTATAAAAATAAGGGTCATATACTACTATTCCATGCTTTTATTGTGCCAATTGTATTAAAATTTGTAATGTAAATTGTATTACATTTCTCATACCTAGGATAATATGTTAAATGTGAAAAATATATAGATGTTAAGGGATTTTAATGGATAACTTTTATCTATGTAAAATAAGGTTTTGTAATATCAAGGAGGAGTTCCTATCATTAACTTGCAATGGGCATGTAATGATACAAGGATGTGTTAAAAACGTAGCTATCAATATATATACATCGACACATAATTTTGTTAATAGATTGATATATGTACAAGATTTGTTTAAAATATTCCAAATAAATTGTAAAATATAGAATAGTTTGATGTTTTATATATGTTTGTCAATATTTATCTATAAAATTTCCTAGTGTTCATTTTTGGGGTATGTGGCCCATGTCAGGGTCTAGCTAATTATTTTTAAGCAAGTATTGCCAATAAAGTATAGACGTCCTTTTCCCTATGATCAGTTCTACAATTTCTTGAATTTTGTGTAATACATGCTTGTTATAGAAATTGGTAGTATTTTTTTAATAAAAAATGTTCCAATAAATAAATAATGTTTGATTTCATACAAATTTATAGCTGGAAACAAAATAGGAACGACTAGGATAAAATTTTAACACCGTACTCCTTCCAACCACCTTAAATATTCACCCTAAATAATAATTTCTCATTAGTGTAAAGTGTTGATATATTTTTTGTAGTTTTTAAAATTTTTGTGGTGTATGTGATGAATATGAGAAAAATTATAAATTCATTATCAGCTAGCATAGGCCATGTTTGTTAGCATGGACTTACATTTATAAGTTAATTAATTTGAGTACTGTGCCAACATAATATTATAAAAATATTTTAAAATTATGGGAGTAATAAAAAACATAAAGTAATAAAATACAAAAATTAAAAAATTAAAAATTTGTCTTATTTAGATAGGTAAGTGAAAAATAAAAATTATGAAAAATGTTTTCTCAATTTCAATAAAAAAACATTGAAAAAAATACAAAAACCATTGAAAAAAATACATAATGTATATTATTTTATTAAATAAGGGAACATAAATTATAAATCAATATCCAACATCAAGATAATATCTACATAATTTTTTATTTATTTTTAATAAAAGAGGGTAAAAAGTTTATTAATCCAAGAGAGAAGTAAAAAACATAAAAGCAACAAAATTACCAAACGAGTCAAGAAACCAAAAACTAGAGATCAAGAAGTGGTCATGCAACATCTCACATCCTCTATGACCAAATCCACCAAATCCTGAGCAAGATCCCCAATGTTCTCAGAAGCCCATTTGGACAACCCATCAACCACCTTATTCCATTCTTAATGGATATGAGAGAAGGTGATATAATCAAATAAATCTCCAAGACTGGTGATTTGCTTAACCACCACCGTAAGCTGTCAACTAACATCATCAAACTACCTTCTATTTATCAAGTCTATGACCACCTAAGAATTTGACTCATAGATAATTTTATTCCAGCCAAGGGAATATGCCTTCTTCAAAGCTAAAAGAATAGCCAAGGCCTCCATAAGATTATTAAAGTGTAGCCACTTATACTCTGAGAAGAAAAACACAACCACCCCAAGACTATCTCTACCCACCCCACCAATACTAGCGTGCCTAGGGTTACCCCTTACAGACCCATCAGTATTGATTTTTAAGACTCTAATGGGAGGGGTTAGCCAGTGCCCTTCCCTAGAAACCTTCCTTTTGGAACACCTGCTCTACCCAATCATGGGCCTTTTGGGACCCCCAAATAGAATCCCCAACTTATGAGTTATTTGAATATCCCTAGGATCCATCGAAGCTGATAGATCACATTTAGCATATAAAGTCTACTGCAAAGCCCCAAGAATGTGACACCACACTTGACCCACTAGCAACTTCTTATCTAGAAAGACCCTGCAGTTGGGATTCAATCGGATATGCCATTTAATCAGACTAGGGCTAATTATCTAAGCTTTGTGCATAAATGAAGTCCTCACTAGAATGGGTCCAAAATTATACCAAAAAACCTCCAGAGAAGAAGGGTGCCTACACTACCAACTCCAGGCTCCCCACCAAAAATGCCAAATAGTCTGAGCAAAAGGGCACTAGAAGGAAAGATGTGAAACTATCTCAACATCTTTTCGACATAAGAAGCATATGGGAGGGTCTTGGAAGCCATGATTACAGAGGTTATCCCAAGTCAAACACCTACCATAGACCACTAGCCAAGAAAAGAAATTGCATTTTGGCCAGAAGAATTTATTCCAAATATTTTTCCACCAAGGAACCTCAACACTACCCCAAGCCTGTCTATCCAAAACCTGATACCTTGAGGCAATAATGAACTTCCCTTTTGGATTCAGACCCCAAGCCATCACATCCCACTTTGGGAGAGAACAATAGACTCTATTAGCCAAAATAGAGGCCAACTCCCTCCTATCCTCCAAAGATCCACCCATGGGCCAATCTTGTATATCCTTCCACTGATAGACAATAGTCTATCCCAAAGCTTGAGGGGCTTTGAAATCCATCAGTTTGCTCCAACCAGCCTGAACAAAAATCTTACATAAATCCCCCAAGTGAGGGTGTAAGGAGAGGATAGGCAAGAAGCCATCCCAAGAGTCATGCCGAAAAAGAGCCTCAAAACCTCTATTGCAAATCTAAAATAGCCTTGTTTAACTAGTGCAACCCCACTCTTGAGAGTATCCCAGATCATAGAACCTTTCCTCAAAAGGCTAAAATGAGGCACCTTAGTGTCCTCCACCTCACCAAGGTACTTGAAGGTAAGGACCTTGGCCTAATACTAATGCTAATATGAACACTATCTCCAATATAGCTTAGCATCCAAAGCTTAACCATTCCAATTTGTCCTATGTAAATTGAAACCACGATCTTGCTTTGGCTGACAAATAACTTCCCACTTAATTAAGCTCCACTTATTCAAAAGGAGATTCTTGGACCCAAAAAACTACTGACAGAGGCCCTCATAATCTTTGATAAAACTTGAGGGAGTTGTCAACACAAAGCACTTGTATATAGGAAGGGCTTGAACCACAGACTTCAATAGAGTAACTCTTCTAGCCATAGATAACCATCTGTAGGTCCAGTGACAAACTAGCCTACAAAATTTATCCATCACATCCTACCAAAAACACCAAGGAAGTGGGCACACATCTAGAGGGATGCCAAGGTATATAAAGGGAAGTTTCCCTATTGGAAACCTTAAGATCTCGGCAATACGCTGTTGAATAAGCTTGGGGGTATTAAATAAATAAATACAAGACTTACTTTCATTAATTCTTTGACCTAAGGCAGCCAAGTAACAATCTAACATTTGACGCAAAGAAACCACTTTAGCCACCTTAGCGACACCCATCAAAATTGTATCATCCACAAACTACAGATGTGTTTGAGGAGGAAGAGAATTGCTCCATTTCTAACCTTGAAAGAGCCCATCCCTAACATGGGACTTAATGAATCTCCATAAGCCTTCAGCCATCAAGATGAACAAATATGGGGATAAGGGGTCCCCTTGTCAAAGGCCTTTATAAGCACCAAAAAGATCTATAGACTCCCCATTTATGAGGACCAAAAATGAAGAAGTCCTCATGAAACTCATGACGCAATCAATCCACTCACAGCTGAACTTAGAGGCACTAAGAATTTTGATCAAAAAGCCCCAGTTAACTCTATCATAAGCTTTAGCCATATCTAGCTTTATAAGCATAGCCTTTTCCTTAAAAGAGGCCATAGAGTAAATAGTCTCAGCCACAATAAATACTTTGTCCAAAATCTGTCTACCTATAACAAATCCCCCTTGTTCCTCTGAAATTAACTTATCCAGACATGGATTCAAATGTTCAGTAATTAGCTTTGTAATGATTTTATACACCACATTACAAAAAGTAATCAGTTGAAAAAGATCCAATAAATCAACACCTTCACATTTTGGTATAAGAGCAAGAAATGTGGCAATCATGGCTCACAACATTTGCTTATTCTCAAAAGATTCCTGCACCACCTCCAAAATATCAAGGTTGATGACTTCCCAAAATTCCTGAAAGAACTCAATTGGGAAGCCATCCTCACTAGAGATCCCCGAAGAGGAAGAAAGAATAAAGCCCTCAGGAGAGTGGAGAGAAGAGATATAATTACCTTATCTTCATGCCTTCACTAATTTATGGAAGAAGGAGGTGTTCATGTCCCCTTCCTGAAGCCAATCAACATGGGGCTTCTGTTCCCAAAAAAATTCCTCATGAAACTCCCATTCCTCAAGGTCTTTCACTGCACTGACCTCAAGTCTACTTAGATTCACATCCAAACCTTGGTCTCGAATCTGCTTAGTAATAGAATCTAAGAGCTCCTGGGCAACCCCTTTTTGCTGAAACATGTTGCTAAACTGTGACTTATTCCAATCGTTCAATTTATACTTCACATATTGAAGCCTCTTCACAAAAGAGTACATTGTTGTACCAAAAGCAGGTTATCCTATAGTCCACCAGCTAGAAACCAAGTCAAGAAGACTCTCCTCCCTAAGCCACATAAGCTAAAATCAAAAAGTTTGTTTCTTAGGATGATCAGTGAAGCAGGCAAAGAATTTAATCAGCCAATGGTCTGATCCTTTCCAATCTAAAATTTTAGAACTTGACAGCCACTTGTCACCCACCCAAAAACAAGACACAAGAAACCTGTCTAACCGTTCAGAGATGGCATCATCTCCAAGCATCCTATTATTCCAAGTAAACATGCCATTTGAAGGTTTAATATCCACCAGCTGAAGCTGAGCCAAATTCTCCCTTAGAAGATCTAAAGAGGGGTCAAAACGAGGCATGCACCCCCCTTTTCTCCTCAAGGGAGGCAATTGCATTGAAATCACCTGCCATAATCTAGGGGAGGAAAGGATCCAATGATCTCAAAAAATTGATATGTGACCATAGGAGAGTCTTTCTAGGGACATTCATTGGAGCATAAATGTTAAAAAGAAGAATTCTTTCCCCCATCTCCAAACTAATTACAACTAGAGAGATGGAAGATCTACTAGAGATCCACCAAATAGGGGAAATTCACTGAGGATCCCAGAGGCAAGCAAGATCCCCCGATCTGCCTTACACACCCACACACTAGCAACACCCTCTGTTACAAATCTTAGAAACACACTACATCATAATGTCAATAGATAACTTTGTCTCCTGAAGGAAAACCACATCTAGAGAATGAGCACTAACCAAGTCCTAAATAGCCTTTTGTTTAGGGATGCTATTCATACCCCTTACATTCCAAGATAACACAATTATCACGAAGGGTGAGAGAAGTGAGTATCTAATGTCTTTACTGACCTAGATTCCACCAATGTCTCTCCAATTAACTTAACTTTCTCTGAATCCTTCTTCTTCCCCACCTTCTGGGGCTTATCAGGAGCACCCTTTTTCAAAGATTTTTGATGTAGACCCATAATAGATGAAGAAGAGATGGCTTTTTTCTTACTAGGGTCTTTCAAACCCAGTCCACTAGTTAAAATCATTGTTTCATCCAAAGAAGCCATGGGGGTTTCCACCAAACCACAAGAATCTCTAAACCCAGCATCAAGGGGAGAAGCAATTGAATCCATCACCACCCCAAAATCCACCACATAATCAAAGGCTGAGGTAGTGATAGGCAAAGACCCAGAGTTAAGATCAACCAAAGGAGAGGCTTCAACATGTATGTCAGAAGAAACCCCCTCCTCATGGGCTAACTCATTCAAACCCTCAAACTTGTTAAAATCCTCCTCCTCTTAACGATATTGAAGAGTCCTCTTCTGACCCCAATTCTTGTTTCATGCCTTAACTGGCACAAAACCATCTTTATCTACTACCAGCCCCTACATGTGTGCTTTACCCTTTTCTACCCTTAGAATAGACCATGACCACCCAAGGCATAAGGACATCTCCTTAGAAGATGGCCATACTCATGGCATAGCTGGCACCTAAACGGTAAAGTCTCATAGTCTACCTGTTGAGTCCAAGAGCTAGACCCAACAGTGAGATCAATAAAATTTGGCAGAGGCTGGCTTAGGTCAATCTCCACACAGACCTAGGCATACGAAATTTTTTGCTTATCTATACTTTCCTGAGACGGGCCAATAGGCTTCCCTAATAGCAATGCAATTGATTGTAGAATATCCTATCTCCAACATTCCAATGGTAATCAAGGAAAATGTACCCACACCAACAACTTTGAGGGTAGCTCCTCTACCAAATTAAATCTTGCATGCCAAGGCTTCATGAAGAGGCCAACTTAATTATAAAAGTAAGGCCCTCCCTCAAAAATCTTGTTACAATCAGAGATACATGAAAATACCACCAGAAAGAAGTTATTTACAACTAGCAAGATTTTAAAATCACCTTTTAGATTCTATGACTTGTGAATCTATGATTCCAAAAAAGACATCAAAACCCTCAATCCCATAAATTTGCATATTAAGGCATGTTTTCTATAATACTCTAGGTCCTTAGCTACCACCTTTGTTTGAATCACCAACTTCAGATGAACTTGAGCTCTTTCCAACCATCCATTTATCTTGTGATATTTCAAAGCACTAGTGTTAAAAATTCTAACATCAGGTGGGGTGGATGAGGAAACCCATCACCAACCCTAGCCATAGAAACATCCCTAGAAGTCTCACCCAAAAGCATAGACCCTACCATTAGAGAAACCCTCAAACCCTTGCCGCACCCCACACCAATGCCAAACAAAGTGTACACACAGGAAACACCCCCCCCCAAAAAAAAAAGCTAAAAACCCCACCCCTTTTCTAGAAATAGCCCCAAAAGGCCTGATCTACAAAGAAAATCCATGGGCCATAGAGATTAAACACCTATAGACTGTGACCTGTTATAGGTCACAGGACTGCTCAGAGCTCCCGCACGCTCGCTCGCTCTATCCACCTCCGTCTTTCAAAAAAAATTGATAAAATTTACTATAAATAAAGTGCATAAGTTTTTAGACTAATTTACAAACCACATTGAAATATTCATCAATAAATTCTAATGAAAATTTCTTTGATTTTTACATGCCAATCATTAGAATTCATGTAATAATACAAAAATTCAAATATATTTTAATTGGTTACTTACAAGCATATAATATTACTGACACCATTAATGGCCTCGTTGATTTTAGTACCTATGTGGGTTCAGTTTCCCTTCCTCAACCTCACTTTTAGGCCCATCCTGAAGGAAATCATTGGCCAAGTGGGTAAAGTCATTTTGTGCAAAACTAATAATGAACAATTTGTAAATCTTAGAATTTATTCTCTTGCATACATTGAGATGAACCTCTAATAGCCTCTTCCTAATGATATCAAGTTAATTGGTCATGTTTTTGAAGTCTCACAACTTATGATTTTATTGAACAATGCTTATCAAATAGATTTTTAGGTAAAATTAGATCACACCACCAAATACCCAGTGTTCTCAAAGAATTCAACAATTCACCCTCTAGAATATTATAATCTCAAGCCTAAAAATATTATTAAGTTAGTCAAGTCAAACTTCTAAAATTCTTGACCTCATGCAGTCACCCCCAACACCTTGCCATTGTCTCATTTGAACATGAAGAACCCACATTGTCAACATCTCTATATAAGGATGTTGATATGGAACAAGGGTGGCATGTGGTTATAAAAAGGAAGGAGCTTAATGACCCTCGAATAAATCTTCAATATAGACTCCATTATCAGACCCATTTTTTATAACAAAAGTGCATACAATAAATTCCCCCACATATTAATAAATAATGTTGTCACTCTTATATAATAGTGGGGTATCTACCTCTAACTCAGACATTAATAAATTGATTCCTCTTAATAACCAGCTACTAACCCTAAATGCAAAGACATAAGAATGTGTTCCACTTTATCAATCAAGTGTAACATAATTTATTGGAAACTAATGGGTTTATCAATCCCTAACCCATGTTTTAGATTAATTATACTATAAATATCTAGCACCCTAGCATGTTTTTTACTCAGTAAGCAAAGGTTTGGGGTTTGGAAAAGAGTATAAAATCAAAAAATTATTGAATGATTAGACATTTATTCAACCAACTCATTATGATGGAAATGGTAGAGTTATGTTTAGTGTCACCACTTGAATCAACAAATTTATTATTCAACAAGGGGAAGATCCTTCTGATCATTGTATTTGGATCACTTTCCATGTTTAAAATATAATTGTTGGTTTATTTTTAGTGTATGTATCTAACAATCATCATGAATGCACACACCTTTAAAAATGGAGAGGAGATAACCTTCCCTCTAGTAAGTAGGTTGTTGGATGTGACTTTAACATGAGAGAAAATAAGATCGACTAAAGTTGGATTGGTGATTAAATAAACTATCCCTATTCAAATTTAGGACTTGGCATTATTTCAGGAACTTACTAGGGTTTTTTGACACATTACATGGGAACTTTTATATTTAGAAGGAACACTATTTTTTCATGGTCAAATTGTAGATCATGTCTTGATATAAAATTCAAGCATATGGAAAAAAACATATTTATGCCCAAATATTCAAGCCACTTCCTTCTCTTGAGGGAAAATGGTGCATGTGAAACTTATTAGCACTTTATCTTACCATATTCCTATTAATATGTAACTTTATCTTATTGGTGGTGGAGATAGTTATTTAAATTTTACATACAACCTTAGTTTGACTAATTAGAACAATAAGGATTATATTTTTTCCCTTGTTGATCTTTGGAATTCGGTCACCAAGTCTCAAGAAACAGACTCCTAGATCCTTTAGTGGTAATAAAAACATGAAAGATGCCTTTATTTTCTTTGATATTATGGTAAAAATGTTTTCTAGGGCAAGAAAAGGGAGGAAAGGTATCTAAGAATGAGGCTTTAGAAAGTACGCAAATTCTTCTCTAAACCTTTGGATGAAAACCTTCAAAGGATAGGGATTGTTGTGTAAAATAAAATAAGATAATTTAAGATTGATTGGACATAAGTTGATAAAATATGATTATATCTTATTTTGATTAACATGGGAGATAAAGGCTCTGAGTTATTCTTTTAGTAATTTAAGCACAAACACCAAAAAGAAAGGATAATGTCCATATTAGACCATAATATGATCTCATTATCCTATTTTGTTAGAATTAAATATGAATTCATCAATCATTATAAAACTCTCTTCATTGATGAGAATGTGTATGATGTTTCCTACATTGAATTGAGTAATGTGGTGATCCGTTGTATTCCCACATAGATCATGCAAGACATGTGTGATCACCTTGGTAGGGATATGATCCCAAATTTATTGGAATACACTCTTTTCTCTATGCCAGATGAAAAATGACCCAAATTAGAAGGCTTCCTAGCTGGATTATTCAATGACATGTGGCATCTTATTTATGATGACTTTTTCCATGTTTTATCAAGGCTGAACAAGCTGGCTCCCTTGATACCTTTATCAACAAAGGGATTATAAATCTCATTACTAAAGGCATCTATGAAAAAGATAACACAACCAATTAGTGACCCATTACTCTCCTTAATAAATCTCTTACAGGATCATTGTTAGATTTTATTTCTCGTTGTTTTAAAGTAGTGGTGAAAGAGATTTTTAGGCTTGATAAAACAATATTTATTGATGGGAGGTTCATTCTATACAATTTGAGATTGGATTTGGAATCTTGAAAATGGGCATATAAAATATCCAATACTAGCTAATTGTTAAGCTTGACTTTGACAAAGCTTTTAAGAGAATCAAACGGTTGTTTATTGTTAATATTTTAAGCTGGCTGGGGTTTGAAAAAATAATGATTCACCATATTAAAATGTTTTTCAATGATTCCTCATCTATACTTTTATTGAATGGTTCTTTCACTAAATCCTTTGTGCTTCAATGATCCATTTTCCAAGGTTGTCCTCTAATTCTTTTTCTATATGTTTTGGCTCTAGATGCTCTTGGATACATTAAATGGCAATACAAATTTAGTGAAGTTAAATGGCAACACCTTGGACTTTCTATTTGGAAGTCCAAAGTTAATGTCATGGCTCTAATTGTAGCTTGGTGGCTACTCCTTCACAAAATGGATATCGGTGACAACATCCAATTTATTACCATCAACCCTCTCAAGTGTCCAATTTTTAATCTTCTTTGGTCTATCAATTATATATTTTGGAGATGTAAGTTTTCTAAAACATATGGATTGTTGTGCATAATGACTTACCTGATATTTTCAGACATATGTTATTTTAGAAACAATCTCTTTGAAGATTTAAATTTTTCTATAATCTAATCACTAATTTTTTGAGGTAGTTGATTATTAGGCACTTGTGGAAGAAAAGATGCATTGTTGTGTTTAATAACCCTTGTATTCCATTTTGAGCTATAATTCAAAATATTTGTTTTAGCTTTAGTTTACAACTACATATTAATTTCAAGGTACTTAAGAAAGATCTTGTCTACAACATTAAATTAATATAAAAAATGGAAAAAGTTTGAAAATAAAATATAAAATTTGAAATTGATCAGATTAATTTTAATGTTAAAATTGTAATTGCTCAAATCTTGTGTCTTATGTTTTTTTTTTTATTATTATTATTATTATTATTATTATTATTATTATTATTATTATTATTATTATTATTATTATTATTATTATTATTATTTTTTTTTTTTAAATTCATGATATTATTATAACATCGAAAATATTCAATTAAAAATAAAATAAACTAATTGTTTTGCGTGATACCAATAGCACCTTCCCTTAACAAGGGATTGCTACTTTGGACAAGGTGACAAATTTATAAAAATTACATTATTGTACATTGTTATTATAATGCTAAAAAGATGTTATTGAGGGGTGAATCCCCAAGATTTGCCTCACGGTTTTACGGATGTTCAGTGGTTTTCCATAGCAGATTGTGAGTGGCTGACAGTCGGGTGACTCTACTGAGTGGTTGACAGTTTTTTTGGTTGGCTGTGTATATGCTGGGTCCTTTGCTCATCGTCGTCCTCCATATAAACAAAGTGAAAAAGTAGTCAAGATGATGAAAAGAGGCGAGTGTGAGATGATCACATCGGATGGACTGACGTACTATTCACATTTTCTGTCGACACATGGGCCCTACAATTTGCCAGTGACTATTCTTCCTAAGGGAACATATGTTAACGGAGAGAAGCATTTATTTTTAGCGAAGCAGTCAATCAGGATAAGCTGCATTTAAGTTAGAATAATTAAAGTAGCACGAGGTGAAGGAGCACCAGAAGAGCAAACAAATTCTACGCTTAAAGGATTCAAACAATTGTCATATCTCTAAGTAAAGGAAATTCCTTAACCAGACTTTTGCTATTGGTAAGAGTAAGAAACCAAAAAAAAAAAAAAAAAAAAAAAAAAAAAAAAAAAAATTAGAAACAAAGAATGATGAGAATGGCAAAAAAACAAATGGAGTAGAAGGGTTCGATCCCTAAAGCTAACCCTGATCAAATTATTGAAGAACAAAACAAAGATAAGGAAAAGGAACAGGAAAAAAAAATCATTCCCTATGCTTGGAATTTGATTGTTGATGTTTTAGGAAATGATAAAATGTTTGATGTCATGTGGGAGGCGGTTAAGTCCAGGGATAATTTTGCTTCTGTTTTCTACTTGCTACACCATGGCGGATAATGCGAACGAGGCAATCATGTCGCTTGAGATTGCGGAAACTTATCGATGCCCACAGGATGTTGGGGCGTTCAATTGTCTTCTGTGTGCTCTGTGTAGGTATAAGCAATTGGTCAAGGAGGGAAAAGTGGTGAAGGCGAAACCGACGTTGGGAAGATGATTGTGTGGCGGCCTATAATTCATTCTTGGGTGTACTCAGCAAGGTGGGACAAGTGGATGAGAGCAGGGATTACTTTCCGAATAAACACTTGTTGGTTGCATTGGAGAATGTTAACGCCATATTAGCACGATTCTGGCAAAAAGACAAATACAGGTGGCCTGTTCTCATAAGCTAGTTTGAATTTCCTCACACTTAATGATAATAATATTATATATTTTTGTTATACTACCAAACGGTTTAACATTTTATTCTAATTTGTTGATGTTTTATGAATATTTTAGATTAAAAAATGCAAAGGGGTGTGGAATGAGATGTCTCTTAACTAATACAGTTCTTTTTGTACACGATCAAAAACCTGACATGCAACAGACAATCATTCATTGTCTCATTCATATATACTATTGATCATATTAGAATATTAATAACATGTACTATTATTTTTATAATTTATATTATTTCTAATTTTTATTATATAATATTTTAATATATATTGTTTTCAATTTTTTAAATGAAATATATCTATATAAATCATAGTTATATATTGAGTAATTAAAAGAGTTTGGTGGAAGTTGCAGATTATATTGGTAGATGTTATACATCAAACAACTTTGTGCGTATATATGTTTAGGTTTCTTCAAGTCCACTACTAAAATATATTGTTATTCCCCTCATTATCACCATACCTTCTTGAAAAAGAATGTAAACGCACCATAACATTTACCACCCTATTAACCCTTTGCACCATGAAATTGAACACAATCGACATGTAAATCAAAAAAATGCAACAATAATACTATATAATAAGAAATACATTAAAAATTAATTTAATGCTACCAATAAATTATTAATTCTAAAAAAAATAAAATATAAAAAAATAACAAAACATTACATAAAGCATTGAACATAGAGCCCATATAAAAATAGCTAAAGAAAAAGATTTAAATAACAACTACTCGTAAAAAGATGTTACAAATGACAACGCATGCTCCCTGTTGACACCTAAAAACGAAAAAATAACATCCTTTTCACCATTCCTTGTACCATCGAAAAAACTACTAACATTAAAGTCTTTTTGTAGGAGCTCCGTGTAGTTGTAGGCAATACTTGCATCCAGTTACAATATGCTAGGATACCAAAAACTGTGCTTTTATAATCATAGCTTTACTTTCCCCTACCTGCAACGTATTCCACACATCTTCCCAAAACAAAGCTAGTGGAGTATTTTTGTATACAAATCAGAATCATGAATTGAACAACACCGTACCTACACACTATAAACACCGTGTGGAGATTGTTTTGAAAAGTCTGTCGGACGCAAATGTAATCGTATGGAAGCGTTTTGGTGGTTCAAATGTGTGTCCGTAAGTCGAGCATGCGCAGGTCGAAGATGTTTAAGGTTAATATGGAAAGGGGCGCATATCGCTCAAATTTAAATAGTTTTATCATTGCATTCACACTTCTATATTTTTTAAATAAATGGAATCTAATGCATAAAGATTTAGAACATAGAGTGTAATTTTATATAAAATTAACTTGAGTATTATAAAATTAACTTAAGTTATATTTTCTTAGGTTTATTTTGAGAAATCGTTTTCTTAGGGATTTGTTATATGGTTATTTTATGTATCATTGTCTTGTTTACTTTTACATTAGATTAATTTTGTGATATTTTTAATATTAAATTTTAATTATTTTGGTTTCAAATCTACTTTTATAAATGGTCTTCAACTAATTTGCAGTCATTATTGTTGTTGGTGTTGGGAATAATTGTATCGAATCAGGGCTGAAAGTTTGTTCCTAAATTTTTTTATGAGGTACAAATTCAAAATATCCTTCTTAACCTTTTGTTTATTTTCAAGTAGATGATGTATAAAATATTTTTACATGGTATGAAAATAATTGCTTTATTACTTACTATTAGCAACCTTTGGAATTAAATATAATGGGGTTCACATCCTCACCAAGGATTTTTTAAATTTTTTTCTTCAAGGAACATTCATAATTGAAATATTTACTTACTAAATTGAGTTATTGGTTTTTTTAGAATACTTTTATGATAGCATCCTTGTGGTCTTGTTACTTTAGGGCATCTAGGAAAAATACCTTCAAGGTGTTAGTTTTTGTTGAATTACATGGTATTCCAATCCCTTTGTTGTTTATTATTTCTAAGATTGTCAAATCCATAGAGAATGTGTTTTATAAAGAGATGGAAAATAAATATTGTCCATATCCAAAAAAGTGCATTTGTGTCAAAGTTAATTTAACAAAAAACTTGAAAGAGTCTACATTATTCAAATAGGGACTAAAGGGTTTTCACAAAAAATCAACTACATCAACCTTTTGAACACATTCATTTTTTAATCACTCAACCATAGTATTAGCGACTATCCCCTCATGGTTCATTGAAGGCTGACAATCACGCAAAACCAACTGAAAAGCAAATTTTGGTTGAAAAAATAATGGGTGGAATACTATTACAAACAAAAAGTGGTGGTTAGGAATAACAACAATAAAATATAATCAAGTTTCCATTATTAATAATTTTGCATGTGTTAAATATAAATCATTTTTTATTTTCTTAGGTTTATTTTGAGAAATCGTTCTTTTAGGGATTTGTTATATGGTTATTTCATGTATCATTGTCTTGTTCACTTCTACATTAGATTATTTTTGTGATATTTTTAATATTAAATTATAATTATTTTGGTTTTAAATCTACTTTTGTAAATGGTCTTCAACTAATTTGTAGTCATTATTGTTGTTGGTGTTGGGAAGAATTGTGTCGAATCAGGGTTGAAAGTTTGTCCCTAAAGTTTTTGATGAGGTACAAATTCAAAATATCCTTCTTAACCTTTTGTTTATTTTCAAGAAGATGATGTATAAAATATTTTTAAATGGTATGAAAATAATTGCTTTATTATTCACTATGTCGGTCACAACCCCTCTAAATATTCTATTAACGCATGGATCAAACATTATTAGCAACCTTTGGAATTAAATATAATGGGGTTCCAAGGATTTTTTTCATTTTTTTCTTCAAGAAACATTCATAATTGAAATAGTTACTTACTAAATTGAGTTATTGGTCTTTTTAGAATACTTTTATGATAGCATCCTTGTGGTCTTGTTACTTTAGGTCCTCTAGGAAAAATAACTTCAAGGTGTTAGTTTGGGTTGAATTACATGGTATTCCAATCCCTTTGTGGTTTTTTTATTTCTAAGATTGTCAAATCCATAAAGAATGTGTTTTATAAAGAGATGGAAAATAAATATTGTCCACATCTAAAAAAGTGCATTTGTGTCGAAGTTGATTTAAAAAAAAACTTGAAAGAGTCTACACTATTCAAATAGGGACTAGAGGTTTTCAAAAACAACCAACTACATCAACCTTTTGAACACATTTTTTATGTCAATCACTCAACCATAGTATTAGTGACTATTCCCTCATGGTTCATTGAAGGCTGACAATCAAGCAAAACAAGCTGAAAAGCAAATTTTGGTTGAAAAAATAATGGGTGGAATACTATTACAAACAAAAAGTGGTTTTTAGGAAGAACAAAAATAAAATCTAATCAAGTTTCCATTATAAAACCTTGATAGGATGTGAAACAAATGGGAAGAGTTATTCCCCATTCCCTCCTACTCCTCAACCTCATGGCCCACCTATTTCTCTTCATGGCCATATCTGTCAATAAAAAAAATCAATTGGTTATTTATAGTCCCAGGACATCCTCAACTAGTTCTCATCTTAGTAGAAATCATGAAATCTAGTTCATGGTGGTGACAACTAAACCCAGTAAATAATGGGAATAAATTCCCTTCCATTTCACTAATTGATACGACATCGAAAACCACTTTAGAGTAAAAAAATTTACCCTCTTGGTTCAAAGGTAGAATTTTAGGATGGTCTTAGATTACTACACATGAAGGATTATTCTCAAAGAATCTACTCTCTAGGAAAATATGAGGTCTCATATACTTTTCTCAGTTTATTTGTGTGAGCCACTAATCAGTGATTGGGTAATTTATATTTATATGTTTGAAATAAGTTATAATTTTTAGGCTTCTTATACAAATTTATTATAGAAGTATTTCATCTAATGTAATTTAATTTCATAGTTTATATGAAGGTGGACATGGTAGCTCAAATGCTCAAAAAATTCCATTCATTATTACCTCAAGAAAAGACCCTTCGCATTGCATAATTTAGGTGATATTTGATTATTTTTTTATATAGATATTTGGGTTGAATTGGTCCTCTATCCATATAAAACATATATAAAGTAACCCCAAAAATATGGTCAGCTCAAATATTTGAAATTTCCAATCAAAGCTTCACACCAAAACTATGGCATAGCCAACTAGCTGGCATGCCATGAAACATCTACATATAGAATAAAAACACACAAAACCTAAAAAAATCCCAAAAGCTAGTTGGCTAGATAACTAAGAGATAAAGTAAAAACTAAAACAATTACTAGTGACCAGAATAGAAAGCTTCATAATAGTTATTTTGTGTCCTCCTTTTCATCAATCACTACCACAACATCATTCAAATCTCTAGCCTTTAAATAACTCACATAAAACCTTACTTTATTCCTCACCCTTTGAATCTGAAGTATAATTCCACCAAATGAAACTATAGATTGGTTTCTATTAAAACACCCATTTATCATCATAGTAGCCACATGCTTGGGAGCCCATGTCTACCAAGGGTAGTGTTACAACCATCCCATGAATCACCATCTTTTCTAGGAGTTTGACAACATCCACTCAATTTTGATTATGCTTAGATTCCTTCCACAACTCCATTTCTTGAATGGGACTCTTAATTTGGGCCAAAAGTGGCATGGATAAAAAATGTCCTTTTGAAGACTCAGTGTCACAAACCTTCCATTGAATATATTCCACAAACACAACCAAAACCATAAACCTAGTTTTTAGGGATTTAAATGCTGATATTGGAACTAAACTAATATTTTTAGAGACTGAAAATGGTAATTTGCAGTATGGTCCTCCAAAAGCCCTTGACAATGGTCTAAAATCAAAATAGAATGCCAGTAATTTGTTCACCATATCTTTTTCCACCATCAATGCCAGCACATCATTTATGAGCATGGATATCACCTCTGAGTTGACTCTGCTATGTATGTTCTTTGACACATATTCTTCCCTCAAGACTTTCAAAATAGTGTACAAAATATCCTTAGTATGATCCAATTAAATGTTTTTCAATTGAGCCCTATAAATACTACATTCAAATGCCATTTATCTCATTATGCTACTACCAAAAACCACTAGCACCCTAAATACTAGATCCATGTCATGATCCATCATGAAAAAATAGTAGATGGAATAAAATGCTAACACTCCACCCTAGAACCAAAAAAATGTGTGATCAAGGTTGAGACATGACAATTCACACTTGTCGATGTAAATGAATCCAATAACCACCTCCATTTGTGTGGGTTGGGCCATAATTAAAGAGTTACCTAACCTGCAAGCCAACAAAAAATAATTAAAACCACTTAAATCCTTTGACAAAAATAATTAGGATAATAATCAATAATTTTTAAAGGACAAAATTGATGACAAAAATTTTATGAAAATATTTGCATGAAGACCTCTGGTTGTCCATATGCATTTCCTCTCTTTGATCAATCCCATAACTATCTAAAAAGCTATAGTTGAATTGGCTTTACCAAAACAATGTTTACAGTCTCAAGATGAGAGACTATCCAAGCTTTCCCAGACTGTAGCTAAAATGTTTTCCAATTTTTGGGAGATTCTTGAATTTTTCCTAAGAGCAAAGATCAGGGTTTGATTGTCTCCTTAAATGAGAAGTTTGTCAATTTTACACTACAATACCAACTCAATCCCAGTTGAAAGACCTTGAGCCTTAGCTTCATTATTCATACCGTCCATTAATTTCATAAAAATAGCTCTAATCAATTAACCACTATAATCTCTTATCTTAAAATCTACTCCAAAAATACCCATATCTCCCCTTGAGGATCTATTGAAATTCATTTTAAACCATCCTAGAGGAGGAGGAATCCAGGAAGCCTTTTCCTTTCTTAATTTTTTTTTCAAGTTTACTATTTTCCCATTAATGAGTAGATGATCAATGAGCCTCCATTTTGGCATATTTTAATATCCCATCCCAAAATGCATCCATTCTTAAGCTTGATTTGAGAAGATACAACCTCCAAAATATCAACCTCTAATTCTCTTAAAATTACAAGAAGAGTTCTTTCTTTCCCTTCAAATTTTTTTTTTGTTTTTTCCTTCCATATTGTTCACACCAAAATAAAGGGACTAACTCTCCATAAACTATAAAGTTATTTTTTACAATCACCAACAGGCCAGGAAGAGAATTCATTAAATAAAGAGAAGCGTTGGGCCCAAGACCATTTCAATTTGCAGTATAACCAATCCCAACAGCAAGAAGCAAAGCGACAAGTATAACGAAGATAATTGATAGTTTATTCATTTATTTTATATAGAATACAATGGGAAGGGACTAGAAATATGATTTTGACCAATGTATCTTGCATAAGAATATGGTTTTTAGCTTCAAGGCAAGCAAACACCCTTGCTTTCTGAATACCAATCTTGTCTCAACACTAAAATCAAACCTATTTAAATGCATCATCAATAACCTCAAGCACCTGATATCCATGGCTCACTATATAAATACCTGACTTGGCCTCTATCTAGTGAAGTGAATCCTATTTGGATTTTAATATAACCTTACAATTTCTTAGATAATCCCTCAACCACATGCATTGGTCTATTAGAATATCTAATGCATCAAAGTTATCCAAAACCCAAGATGACAGACCATTGATCTAATGCAGTTCTAAATAATTCTCCACTAAAACACCCCATGTAGTGGCAAAAATATATTCAACATCCTCCAAATGTAAAATATTTGATAATTATTAATGGTCGATGAAACATGTTTTGGTATTAATGACCTATAATTCAATAAAATTTTCCAAAAGTGTGAATCTTTTAGGGGGTTAGTAATAGAAAACATGCTCCAGGGTTTATTTAAATCAAGATATTTGCATCTCAAAATTCTACCCCATAGAGAATTTGTTTTTGAAATCATTCCCCAAACTAGTTTAGCTCTAAGATCCTTGTTTTGTAAACTCAAAATTTTCAAACCTTCTCCTACCATCCTCTTTACTTAAAAAACCCTTTCCCCTTTTATTAGGGGTATTTTATTGTTGATCTAACTTTATTACCACAAAAAATCCTTCGTAATCTGATTCAGAAGCTTAACCACATGACTTGGTGCTTGAAAAACTAGTAGATAATAGATGGGAAGAGAGATAAAAACTTAGATAATGAGAGATTTTTGACCCTCCAAGGAAATTCATCTTCCTTGATAATACTATAAATGAGCCTTATAAGAGCTGATCAAGCCTTCCCAGTGAATATTTTTTCCCATTCTTGAGAAAAGGTGAACTCCCAGGTATTTAGATGGAAGTTTCCTAATATTAAAACCCAAAATCAATGAAATAAACTATTATTATTATTTAGAACAATTAATAGAAAAATCATATTTTCTAACATTTACTATTTGACCAGATGTAGACTCATTGCTAGAAAGAACATATGAAAGAGTGATTAAAAATCTTTAACCAAGATCTCTCCAATGTATTATTACTGTAGCCATTGATGCTTCAACATACACTCAAAATAAGAAAACCAATTATAAATAAAATTATTATTATACACACAATGAGATCTACAAATGATTATAAAGTATTACAAAACCATGTATATTACAAAGTGAATCATTTCCTTATATAGGCAATGCAACCAATATGTAAGCTAAACTAGGCAATGTGGGATAAAATCCCATATAGGACAAAATTAGGGAAAGATAAATAACCTATAACCTAGTAAGCATGAGTAATAAGATACTCTAAACACCACCCCACTCCCCCCCCCTCATGTTAAGCTAAGAGATAAAAATAGATGATGTGGTGTGAATTTATGTGTCCCTATAGACACCAATCAATCATACCAAAATAAGTGGATATTGAGTCACTATAAATACCAAGTTGAATTAGGAATGGTGTTAATTATGAGGATCATTGAACATAAACACTGTGCACTAGAATACTAGGTATAATGATGAACTCAAGGAAGCATCGCTTGAACACCCTCTAACATGATGGTGAGAAGGGAGAAAAAACACTAGTGGGGCTTCCACATTGGTGTCACTATAGGAATAACCATGAAGGATATGGAGTCAAGTACAAATCATCATATGTGTTTTGATAAACAAATTCCCTGAATAAGATACTCATGTACAAAAGAGAAATATAAAAAATAGTCAAAAGTGAAAAATACATATAACTCTCATGAAGTGGATAGAAGAGAGAAAACCCATAGGAAAAACTCCCACCCCCCCAAAAAAAATAGAGAGAAAATAAGAATAGAGAGCTATAATCCCTCCAAAGATGATGCTAAAGTAGTCTACACTCCTAATACTTGTAAGTCACAAAAGAACTCAATCTTGATGAGTGGTATGAATCTACTACTCAATCACAAAACCAACTGAACTTGGGCTTCACAAGAATAAATTAAATCTACAATATTATCAGTGGTGTTGAAATCAAAAAAGAGTATTGTATGTGCAAGGAGTACTCAACACCAAGAAGTAGAATGTACATCATAGCCCTTCATATTTCTAACTAGGTGGATTAGAGAAAAAAGATATATATGAGTGATTTGAATACACTAATTTAACATAGAATAATTGGATATTATATACACCAAAATATCTCCATATCACACTCAAAGAGACTATTGAACTGCGAAAAAAAAGTGACCCTAGGATTCACTAGAATGACTACATTCAAGTTATGGGAGATTGTCAACTTTCAAAAAATATGCTGTCAAAAATACATACACAAAATCATATAAAATGGCTCATGTAGTGATGGCAGAGACAAAAAACTAAAAAAGTGAAAAGGTGCCCAAAATAGAGCACACAAATGAATGAAAGTAGATAAGGTTGAATCAACAAACCCCCCATGGCACATTATAAATCAATGAAAGTATAATATAATCCATATACAAAAAACACTAGATGGAGATAATGAGACACTAGGCTTCACTATAATAGCTCCAAATTAGGAGACCATCAAGATAGGTGATCCAAAAATAAAGAAGTGAAGAATATCCCAATTGAAGAAGGTGAATCACTAAGAAAGGGGCCTGAAGGAGACATGACACAAACTACCAATGTGTTAAAGTACAATAAATGTTATGGGATGATGGAAGAGTATGAAAAATGGTGAAAATATCCATAATATATGCAAACACACCAGAAAATGATTAGTAACCAAAAATAACAATTTACAAAGACCAACAAAAATATGTCAGGCTTAGTCAAAAATGCATTTGAGATAGTGCATGTAATAAATACACTACAAGGACCATAGAATAGGAAAAACCTAGTAATAACAATGCATACTCAATAATAGGACATCAAAATTAGTGTAAAATGTGTTCATGAGTGCAAAAAATGATAACAATGCAATCCAGAAGAAGAAAGAAGTTTTTGTTGCCTATGAAGGACTCTGACCTCCTGCCAGATTGGACCTCAACCTCTAATCTTAAACAAATGAAAGAGATAAGGTATGTGAAAAAAAAGATATATTCCCTCAAAAAATGTTCATAACATATCAAAATTCATTAGCACTAAAAAATCATGATAAACCATAAGCATAATACAACACAACCAAAGTGAAAAGACCCCCCAGAATGTGACACTTTATATTTTAGTGTGGTTTACAATTAAATAGAACCAAAGCATTGAAAATGATAAAAATATGAAATTTTGAAAAAGACGGTGCTCAATTTTGAACTATCGATCAAAAGTTATTAAATAATCAATTTATCGTAAATGAGGCCTATTTAATAAAATTTTCATTAATTTTTTTTTAAAAATACTATGAATAAGGTGAGCCTAGTCTTCCAACCACTGAATTGAACTAGCATGGAACTAATAAACTCCTCAAGTCAATTTTTTTAAAAATAATATGCTAGTGATCCATATGCATGTACAAGTGAACTGGATTCCCTCTTTAAGGGAAAAATATAGCTATTATGTCAAATAATGAATACACAACTAAGATTAAGAAGATAAAACATCTATTAATTTTGTTAATCACATAGCAAATTTCTTAGTAAGAAAATGGGATGCCACCATCATAGAATCTGTCCCTCCATAGCCATCGCTCTCTACAAACCACTAATAATAGAACTAGGAACCCATAAGGTCACCACTAGACTTAGTGGAAAAATAGGTGAAAAATAATAGATTCGACAATTCTAGTTGCAATAGATAGTGCCAACTCAAGGTCTCATAAATATCTTCACCACTAGTATTAGTTTTATACCCTACAACTCTATGTGGCAAACTCTATGCAGAAATCTCACCACTGACTTCCTCAACAATTGCTCAATAATGTCCTTTTTCTGAGGTAGAGAATGGGTGGTAGAGGTGTTGATGGACATTGACAAATATAAAAATTAAAAATCACAAAAAATGTAAAAATGGTGGGAGATGTTAAGGGACTATAGTTTAAAGAGTCATGCATATGCAGGTAGATGGAATGTTGACCATCAAGAGGACCAATGGATTAAGATCCACAACGTAGGATTAAAATTTTACCATATTTCCAATGCCTCAGCTCTTTTCTCTAACACAAGATGATTTATAGGTAGGTCATGTTGGGGTTAGTTTTCACATTGAGTGAAAATAGGTATTTATGGGATAGTAAATAATAAGGTCAATATTTATCATGAGGTAAATAGTAACAGGTTGTTAGTAGTTAGTTATTTTAACTGTATGGTTAATATGATACATTATAATATTATATAGTTGAGATATATTGTTATTTGTTATAACAATATATCATAATAGGTTTCCTTAATTAGTGAGATTTGGGTATGAGAAAATGGTGGAAACGTTATAGGATTTTATTCCTATAAATATGTATTATGTCCCAAATGAATTATTAGAGAGAGATTAATCAAAGAATATAATAGCATATTATTATTGTGTTTAAAATTTTTCTCTATGTAGTATATTTTAGAAGTGCATGAATTAATTATGGATCATTGAATTTATTTGTAGGGTTAGCTACAACATTTGTCTTAGCCCCATCTGGTGTATTTTTTAATTTGCATTTTGTGTAGCAGTTTTAATTTCTATTTTTTAAAAAGATAGAGCTAATTTTTCTTTCAAAAAAGCATTGGTAGAATAGTTTGAATTCACCTCAGGTCTAGGTAATTCATCCACTCATATGTCCCTTGCCTCAAATGTCTCAAACCTAGAGTCAATTATTGCTGAGTCTACATAATCAAGATGCAACACCAGAATAGAAGGGTGTATCAGCGATATTTATGTTTGTGTTACACTTACAAATACTATTCACCTCTTCTAGGACCATGACTCAGAAAAAATTCATATCTATATATACATGTCATTTAAAAATTTATATTACCTATCAATATATTGAGCAATTTTGTCTTTGCTATTAGATTGCCTACAATCTCACTATCATGCACCTGTAACCACTCACATTAAACGATATCATATCCCTCAAATTTTATTCTAGACTACAATAAGACTACATATTGATTTTAATCTATTCATATGATGTCAATGGCATTAAAAATTAGTGCAACTTGTGGAAAATATTTTATCTATAATCTCATATGCGCAATCCCCTCTCTCGGCCTACATAATTTTCTCTACACGATAGGTGAAGTCTCCAATCATAGTTAAATGTGAATTTCCAATTGCCTCTATACATCTTCCACATCATTTTAATTTTGAATCTCCATCTAATAGTGAGTTTCATGTATGAGTCATGTAAATAATTTAGGTTTTAATTATTTAGTTGTTAGATAGTTTTGAGTAGACGTTCAAAATATTTTAGGTGATTTAAGTATTTTTTATAGTGGTAAGTTTAAATAACTATAGGGATTATATTAATATAATTCCATAAGTCAATTAAAATTTTAATTATAGCTCTTAGATATATTATTAAAATAAAAATAAAAAATGATTGGCATTATTGTCTAGTCTATAGAGTTTGTTTTGTTTGGTGTGTCTTTGTCAAAATCTCAAAAGTTTCTATGTAAAGTATGTCATCATTTATCAAAAAGTTCAAATTCTAAAATAAAATAAATAAATTTCCTTATGGATACATTTTTGGGTGTACCCAACCTCTAATGAGCATGTCAATCTTGTGGAGGGGACCCCATTTCAGTCAAAGTGACATGCAACTGAGCTTCACGGACACATTTTCTTAGTGAGCAAAAATCTATTGGAGGATAGAGGATATATAGAGGTTGGAGGTATTTCAATGACCTCTCATTAGTCACCAATGAATGGGCCACATCAATGCTTTGGTGACATTTTGTGTGGTGTGTTATTTTAAGGTTTTTAGTGCAGTAGCTACATTTATTTTCTAGCATGTGTGAAAAATAAAAACATTTATACAAGTTCACTTGTGAGTGATATTCCCATGAAATCCCCTTTTATATTTAAATTCAAGAATGTTTATCTAGATAGAATTATAGAAAACATGATGAAAGGTTAGTGATAAAACTATGAAAACCATGTTGTAAGGTTTGGTGATAAACCTATGAAAACTATTCTATAAGGTTAGTTGTGAACCTGAGAAAACCATTTTGTAAGTTTAATGATGAACCTGAGAAAACCATTTTTTAAGGTTATTTGTGAACTTGTGAAAACCATTTTGTAAGGTTATTGGTAAACCTAGAAAACCAATTACAGATGAGTGTGAAGGAAGAGATGTGTGATGGCACATGTATGCGCGTATCATGAGCACCTGGAGGTGGAAAATGCTACAATTAAAAAAAAAGATATATTACACCATGTAAAAACTATGGGGGCAATGTTGGTATTAGTTTTTACATTGAGTAAAAATAGATATTTATTGGATGGTAAATAGTAAGGTTGATATTTACCATGAGGTAAATAGTAACATGTTATTAATAGTTAGTTGTTATAACTGTATAGTTAATATGATAAGTTAGAATATTATATAGTTGAAATATGTTGTTATTTGTTATAATAATATATCATAATAGGTTTCATTAATTAGTAGGATTTGAGTATGAGAAAATGGTAGAGAAGTTATATGATGTTATTCTTATAAATATGTATTATGTCTTAAATGAATTATTAGAGAGAGATTATTCAAAGAATATAGTAGTATATTATTATTGTGATTATAATTTATCTCTATGTATTGTACTTCAGAATTTAAATATAGTATTTGCTATCCTCTAATTATCAACATGGAAAAATTAATGTAGTTTATTTTGTTAAAACAAGGCCCAAATTTTTCTACAAGCTGAAGTAAGATAGATCAATCATACATATTTTCCATCCACATGGTGAAGGAAGAGGCTCTATATAGATGCATCTTTACTTTATTGGTGTATGCATGAGGCACAAATATGATTTACCTAGGTTGGGAAATGGGCACCAAGGTACCCAAGCATGTGGCATTTGATCTTTCACCCAAGTAGTTGGCATAACTAACTCTGCACGTCAGTATCTTGCAATATTGCAGCCTTATGATGTATCATTATTGGTGAAACTCCTAATGACTAGTAATTTTTACATAAAGGAGACTAGTGAAAGTAGCGTACCATAATGAATGATTTGAATTCTTTTTAATAAATCACTTATTCACTACCTTCGCTTCTGAAGTCCCTACCATAGATGATCCGATGTCAATTATATTCCCTTTTTAAGCACCAAGATATACAAGTTCAAATATGAGATGTCTTAGAAACCCACTTAGATGTCTTTAACCATTTAATAAAAATAGATTTTCCACACTTTGAACGATTTGGAAAATGGTTTTTACTAATCATTTTTACCAATCTTGAATGATTCTTACGTCCCTCTCCATGACGGCTCTACCACACCCCCTCGTAACCTAGTCAAACTCTAAGACCTAATGTTTAAGATTTATCGTGAACACTTTGAAGCATAAACTCTTGACCTTGATGTGATTGATATGCATAATGACACTGGTAAAAAAATGGTTGTTATTTCTCTTGATAATAGAACATTAAGAAGGATGCCCATTGAATATGTAGTATTTTAAATGATGTATAGAAGATTCAAAATAAAATATCAAATCAACTTTTTTTAATTGACCTGACTACATCTCTATATGATAACAAAATAAAAAATGAATCTCCAAATCTATATCCAATAAATCAAGTAGGCCATGAAAAAAATATGTTTGAGGAAGATAATGGAGACTGTGGTTGCAATAATGGTACACTCAAATCTTTTCAAAACCAAAATGGTGTACATTTAGATCTGCATAAGCAAAACTCAACAAAAGACCATATAGATGGTATGACCTATGAAGCTCACTCAAAACCAAAATAAGGTTTTTAGAAACAATATATAAAACAAACATAGTAGATATGGTTTAATATGAAAATAAAATCAAACAACCTAGATATAATAACAAATCCAACTCCAATGGAATAAATCAGTGTTGATGTAATAACAAATGTAAAAGCTTGGAGAAGCCAAAAATAAATATATCTTTAAGACTTAGATCTACATAGACAAAGGTGCCAACACTATAGGAATATATTAGGGATAACTTAGGTATACTAAGCAATGGCTACATAGTAGCTGAGTAATGACTATTAGTTGGTGTTTTTGATATCATGAAAGAGTAATAAAAAATATTCATCTAAGATATCTCCAATGCTTCATTACCACAACCATTGATGCTTTAGCATAAACAACAGAATAAATAAATTAAACACAAAATAAGTAATATTTAAAAAATAGATCTAAGAGATATCATAAAAGCATTACAAAAACATGTATATTACAAAAAATATCACTTGATTATATAGGCAAGGCAAAGCAATATGCAAGCTAAACTAGGCCATGTGGGACAAACCTTCACATAAGATAAAACTAGGTAAAGATAAATAACCTAGAACCTAACAAGGATGAGTAATAAGATACTCTAATAATATATTTGAAAACCTAAGATTCTCACATACAATCTTGACAAAAAAAAGTGTTATCAAGTAATTGTTGAGCAATGATATTTTCCAAACCTTCCAAAACTTGAATACCCTATAAAATTGAATCTTCCTTAACTTTCTTCACAACAAGACCCAAGGCCTCAGCCAATAGACTAAAAAGAAAAGGAGAAAGAGTATCCCTTGGCTTAATACTGTGTGAAGACTCAAAAATCCATCCAAACTTCCATTGATCAAAATAGAAAATTTTGGACCAAAGATACAACTAAAAACCAAGCCACACCAAACTTTTCCAAATATGATTCTCTCCATAACTTTGATCATAAAGTGCCAATTAACCCTATCATAATCTTTTTTGGTATCCAACTCAAGAATAATTCCCTTCCTATGTGTAATAACTAGAGAATGAATAATTCCATGGGTAATGATTATACCTTCTTGAATATTCCTACTCGAAACAAATCTAGCTTGTTCTTCTAAGATTAATGAATCCAAAATAGTTCTGAGTCTAACCACCATTACTTTAGAGATGATATTATAAAACATATTTCATAAATAAATAGGATGAAAATCACCAATTTTTTCTTGTAGGTCTCCTTTATGAAGAAGAGATATGAAAAAACATTTAAATCCAGGATTACCTTTCTTCTCCTTCTTAAGTCTTGTACCATTTGTCTTCTTTACCCATGTTCTCCCAACATGAGAGAAAGAAAGCTACAAGAAACCCATTTGGCCCAGGAGCTTTATCCTTATACATTAAAAAAAAAACACCAAAAAAACCTCCTCTAGACTAAAAGGAACCAATATTTTCTCATTTTCCTCTAAAGAAATAAACCTAGGAATGTTCCCAAGGATATCATTCTGAACATGAAGACCAGATGCATTATCTTCATTAATATTTTTTTTAAAGAAACTAATAACCTCACTCAAAATATTTGATTGAGTATCCAACACCTTTGCCTCAAAATAATGAATTTTCAAAATGCAAGAAACATTACGCTTAACTGCAATATACTTGTGAAAGAAAGTAGTGTTTAGTTCACCTTGTTTCATCCAATTTGTTATCAATTTTTTTTCAAATATTTATTCTCTTCGTAACAATTCCTCATACTTAGCCATCAAATATTTTTCCAACCAATAAGAGTTTTAATCCATCCCTTCTATGAAAACTATCAATTTTAAATTTTCAAGATTTATTTTAATACATAGTTTTACTTGATAAATATTTTTAAAATAATTTATGTTCCAATGTTGAAGACACCCATTGATAAATTGATGTTTTTTGGCCATCCTAAACATCATATATCCATACTGAATATGATAATTCCTCCACTAAACTTCAATAAAAGCTAAGAGAGAGAGAGATCCTAAAGCCACATTTTTTCAAATTTAGAATGATAGAGTTTAGGAGGATGGTATACATTGATAAAAAAATCAATAGGGAAGTAATTGGATCCTTAAAGAGGGAGGATGAATCTTTTTGAGATCCAATTTTGAGATAACCAATTGGATGAAACTAAAAATCAATCCAATTATTCTACAATTTTCTTCTCACCACTTCTATTATTATTCCAAGTAAATGACCCCTAATTTGGTCAGATATCTAAATGCTCTTTTATAGAAACAAATTAAACAAAATCCATATTAACATATAGCTAAAATTACCCTTCCACCCATTTATCAAAAGGAGAGAGAAGGGTATTGAAGTCCCCACCCATCGTGAAATATTCAAACCAACAAAGTGAGATAAGAGGGTAGATAATTCATTCCACAACAAAAGATTACTATTAAAGTCAGCTAGACCATACACAATACAAAGGAAAAAATTGAAATCCATCCTCATATGTGATTTTAAGAAAATGCCAATTTATTCTATCCTCTAGCATTTTTATTTAGATTTTGAAGGGAATCTAGAGAATAACAAACCACCTTGGAAGCCTAGAAGGTTTAATAGAGGAGCTAATCAATCTCTTCTAGCTAAGATGCATCAAACTAGAAGCTTCATTAAAAATTAATTTAGTTTATTGAATCAAAATAACATCAGGGTTTTCAAAAAATAATGAATGCTTTACCAAGCATATTTTATTAGCGGCGTTAAGGTCCATAACATTCCAAGATAAAAGTTTCATGAGGATTGAGGGATTATTTACACATCTTGCTTATTAGGTCTGAAGAATTTTGAAAGAGTGTCCTACTTTCCCACTAATACTTACCTTAACACATTTTCCTTTGTAGATTTTCTACCTTGTTTCTCAGTTTTACCATAATTAGGATTCTAAAGGGAACTTTGAGATTGAAAAATTGAGAGAATTTCTTTAGAATTTAATTCTGCCTCCAAATCATAATCCTTTAAATATGAATCACTATTTCAAGCCTCAATAATATTATTATCATTCAAATTATCTAAACAATCCTTTAAACCAACCATGGGAACTTGATAAATCTGAGTAAAATTATGAAGAATAGCTATAAGAGTCTCAGATTATTCAAAGATGAAATAGTAGCCTTTTAACATTGAAGTAAGAAACAACTCATCTCACTTAATTAATTTATCCAACAAGGCCTACATTTATGAAGTTATAATGCATGAAGAATTTTGAATCAATAATGTTTACTCTAATTCTTCTTCAGACCTAAAAAAATCAATTACCTTAGGATAAGAGGGAATCAAACTAGCTTGAATGGGAGCCTAATCTAGATTCACATTTTTTCCTTTCTTAAAAAGACTTTTATTAACCTGTTTAGACCAATAACTACCATTATTTTATAACATAAATGCCCCTTATGAGGATGCCACTGATTTTCAAAACCTTGATATCTACCCCAAACTTGAAGAGTAGACTATCAAGGCTCTCATAGAGAACTTCTGAGTCTGTCAATTGCATCTGCATTTGAAACATCTAAAAGGGAGGTTTTCAATATCAACTAACTGAGACTAGGATTTCCCTTGGGTTTTGATGAGATTTTTTTCAATAATAACAACATCGAGATTCATTAAAAAACTAATCCTTGTATATGAAGCCAAAAATCCCTTATAAATTATAGGATCAATTTCCGTAAAAGACCATATCAAGTTTTCTAGGGATGATAAGCAATCAAAGCCCTAATATTTTAAAGGGAAACCATATAATCTTATCCAAATTAGATAACTACCTTGATGTGATGAAAAAATGTCAAAATTTTGTTTCCATCTTTGAAGCTAGAGTTCCACACCTCTCATAGACCAAAATGGATAATTCAAATTCCTATTTTTCAAGTCTAAATTGGGTAAGATGATATTGAAGAAACCCTTAGGCAAAAATATTACCTTTATATATTTCCCCAACTCAACTCCACCTAAGACTCAATCCCACCAATCACCATCCATTTCCTTGTAAATTTACCAACAAGAGCATGGTCTTCTAGGAATGAAACAAAGTGAAAATTCTCGAATGATTCCCACAAGAGTTATTTACCTTCACCAACCTTGAGTCCATCCCGTGAGTGAAACATTGATCCACCAAAATTATCTGCAACTTTATCCACTATATTTTCATCCTCCACAACATTATCAAGAGCCAATGAAGTGGGCTTCACTCTATTGATTAGATTCTTACTAGTTTATAAATCCTTTAGCCAAACCAATTCTTCTTAAACCTCCTCAGATTCAACATGATTCTTATCTTCTAAACCCACTATTTTTTCAGTTGTAAAAACCCCCAATAGTCATTAACTACCTAGATTTTTTCTTCCATAACCCATCAATCAATCTTTGAAGGCCCACCCCTGATCCTCACCATGATTTTTAGGTCTTCTTTCTTATTTTTTATTGCTGATGTGACATTTAATAAAATATAAAAATAGGGTAATCTTTGATATTAATGGTCATTATTTGGCTAATTTTAATGTCTGTGCCATTAATTATAGCCATAAAAAAAAGATGTTATGGCATTGGTTAACCAATAATCTACATTTTCCATTTCATTGATTTGTGATGTCTTTAATATGATTAAATAACTTAAGGACAAATAAGGTTATTTTCCAATGTGGTGGTATATGGGAGAGTCTAAAGGTTGGTTTTTGTTTTATTGTTTACAAAATATTAGAGTTATATTCCTAAATAATAAAGGCGCTGAGTAATGTACATTAGTAAATAAATATGCAGGAATTAACCTGATGATTTGGGTAAATAGATTATATTTTTGCCCTTTCTTAATATAGTAGGAAGTGAGAGAGATTAGAACTTATCTTATTTCAACTAACTTATACTAAGACAAGGTTTGATATTGGAGGAGTAGGACTGATAAATAATTTAAAAATAGGTCTTAAACTTTATTTATTGAATGGATAGGAGCACCAAACATAGGAGACCCTATTGTCTGGTGTTGTTATCTTGAGGTTGAAAGCTTTTAAGGATTTATTCAGAATACCTGTGTTACCCTATCACTAAAATTTTATGGTCTAAATCCTTGTGGAGTTTGTTGTGTGCTTGATTTAATCTTAAAAACTCTTAAGATCTCATGGTGCTTGAAATTGAATGCAAACTTGTCAAAGAGAGAGAAAGGGATAGTTTATAAGGGATACACTAGATGCACTTCACACCCCGTGTGTGGGCACACTGCCTACACACCAATACTTTGAATAAAGATCAAGCTAATGTAGTTCTCCCAATGAAGTGCTTCATGTAATTTGTGTATGACCAATACATTTAGAATGTAAAATTTGATATGCTTCAACTAGCTAGGGATTAATGTAATGACTTGAGTAGGCTTTAAATAATATTATAAGGTTGTATGCAAAGAATAAGGAAGAGCATTTTAGTGTAATTACTTGTAATCTTGCATCTCTCTTGAAAATGAGTGCGAACCCCTCTAAATGGAATTAGAATGGCCTTTTATAGGGAAATAGATGATCGTGGGTTAACAAAATTCATGTTAGGCTAACAAGGGAAAAGATAAGGAACCAAAAGAATCTGACTATTAGGACAAAAAGTAAACTTAGATAACAACACTAAAAATAGGACACCCTAGGTTCTAGCGTTCTTGTTCTATTTGGGCACTATTGTCCAGAGGGAAAAATACTTGAAAGGATGGATCTGGGCTTAGAAAGGTTGACTGGGTCTGAAAAAGCTAAGTCTAAAAAGCTTTGGATGACTGGGAATCAATGAAAGAAGTAGCCTAGAAGGGTTATATAAGCCAACATGAGGATGTATGGATTAGGTGTCTAAGCCATACTAAAGTTTTACAATTTCACATTTTATATGTCTAAATTTTCCCCTCATTTATTCTAGTAATGCATCAAAGTGAAGTACTAGGATAAAGGAAAATAAGAATCATATCTGAACTTACTTATAAGGGTGAAGATCGTGAAGCTATGTGATGTTGGATGTGCATAGAGAGAGAGAGAGCAAACTATGAATTGTGAATTTGCAATGAAAACATAAAGTATATTAGTTCTTAATAGACATGCTATATCTAAAATAAGAAAATACAACAACTGAGTAAGAGGAAGAAAAAGGAATGAAGACACCTCATCATGTATGTGAATCAATACAAAACCTGTTTTGATGCTAGAATGTGCTAGATGATTTTGAATATATATTCAATCAAGAGTAATATCATGAATGAAGCTAAGTGCTCAACCTTGAAAAGTGGCTCAAGAATGCAAAGGTTATCCCTTTGGCTCTATCGTTACCAACTATGTGAAGTTAATGAATCATGCATGTACTAATTAATGTCTGGATTGTGTGTCCAATTGCTCTAAATAGGTAACTCAAGAATATAAAGGCTACCTAGACCTTTGAATCCATCATTGGCCTGTGAAGTAATGCTATGAAGTGATACAAATATAGAATATATGTCATATGAGATGGCTTGTGGATCCCATCGATGTGTTAGAAATCTGATAATGTGGCATGGATAGCCTGAATGTGTGCTGGAAACTAGGCCACTCTTAGCCATTTTCAAATATGGGGGTTAGGATTTCATGAAAGCCTTCTGAAAATGATGCAAAATGTTTATGTGAAATCCAAATCAATAATTTGGGTACCTAAAAATCTAAAATTTCATGAAATTTTAACTCAAATGTGATGCCAACCACCTATAGATCGAGAATGCCTAAAATAAACTAAACTTGGAAACAAAAGGAGATCAATGTGTTGCCCACATTGCCACCAATCACTGATGTCTAGAACATGGATTATAATTTGGAAGTTATGCTAACTACCTAATCTAAACTGAAAGTGAGAACCATCATGTCATTCATGATAACCCACCATATTTGAGAAAACTATACTGAAACTGTTGAATATGACTGATCTAGAAGTGCAAAAACTATCTCTAAATTGATTTTTTTTCCTATTTTTATGAAACTTGAGTGTTTTTATACCTGGATATGTGCACAAAAATGTGGACACAGATATGTTTGTCACTACTATCCATTTCTGATGTTATTGTATAGTGTAAAAATTAATCGTTGATATGAAACTATCAGTATTTTGTTGCTCTACTTTGATTTGTTTGACCTCTAGATTTAGTATTGAATGTTTTGAATGCTAGTATTTCAGCTATAAATAGGTTTTGTTCTCTATGACAAACCCCTGTTTGATGCCCCTTCTTCTAAGGGTAAGAATGGTGAACCTATAATGACTACCCTCAGAAGAAAAGAGTCCTACGAGTTTATTAAACTGTATAGATATATGATATAGCATTGAATATTTAACAAGATGTTTCAAGGTATAGAAATATTTGAATTGATAGATTGTTAGATTAAAATTGGTATTATTAGATAGATATAACAATGTAAGAGTATGTGCATCATACCGAATTGAACTAGTAATGTTACATATTAGTTGTTAAATAAATAAGATAAATACATGATTAAAATCATTTCATTACACACAATGAAAAGAAAACAAGAAAACAAGCATATGAATCAAGAAGTAAGAAGCATACAATGGTGGCCAAGGGGCCATATAAACAAAGTACATGGACATATGTGACTCAAAGTGGAAGACAAGCATGGAAAGCATGTTCAAACGTCACATACACTTACAAGTGGAAACAAGCATGGGAAATAATACAAATAAAGGACATTGGCAAATGTCCTAAGACATGCACATGAATAAAAGCAAAGGACATTGGCAGATGTCCTTAGGCACAAATAAAAGATAATAAGGAACTGGAAATGAAATCACACAAGCTACACTAAGAAAGGAATGAAATTAAAAGTAGGAATTAGAAGATACAAACACATATAGCTAATCAAAGCAAATATGAAAGTATGTAAAACATGTGTAGTACAAGACTAGGTATATGTTAAGAAATACACAAGTGCTAGGTACTAGTGAAATTTTGATGTAGTAATTTGCATAATCTAGTAAGGAATGTGCATCAGTATGATAACTCAGAGTGTGAAGTGTAGGATTGATATAACTTGGATGGTGTAGTCATGTACAAGATGCCCCTAGTGGGTATGTATTTTGGTGTGTGTCTTGAATGTATAAGTATAAATGCCCCTCGATGTGTAGAGTGAAGTAATCAAAGAGATGGATGTCACTATGCACACTCAAAAGAGATCAAGTGAAGCATAGTAATGTATATAAATCGACATAAAATAGCATGAAATAACAAATGTATTTCCTAGCAAGATAATAGTAATGTAAACATGGATGATGCATACAAGAAAAAATGTTTTTGGTGTTTTGGCAATTTTTTATTATTTTTATATTTTAAAGTGTTATATTATTTTTTTAGTTTTGAAAATATGTGAATCATGTATAATCAAGAAAGAGATAATATGTACAATCAATTATGGAAAGAAATTATGTCCAAGCAATTCATAGAAATAACATACTATACATGGAATCTATGTAGATGCATAATGTTCATTGGATTTTTGAGTTTTTTCCTTCAAATGAGGCTAGATGATACACTTTAGGGATAATATTTTTAGTAATGATGTAAGGACCTATCCAATTTGGTTTTAATTTTCCTTTGGTTTCTTCTTTGGCATTAACATTGTGAAGGTTCTCTTTAAAAACAAAATCATTAAATTTGAATTCTATGATGTGCACTCACTTATTGTAGGATTTTTAGATATATTATTGGTAGATTTTGATGTATTATGTAGCTTTAATTCATGTATGATCTAACTATTTCAGTTGGTGTAAATGTTTTTCACTATACTAGTCATTAGTGAGAATACCTTTAAGGGAAACACAAAGAGATGGAATTGCTAATTCCAATGGCAAAACCACTTATGTTGTATAAATGAGTGAATAAGGGGCAACCTATGTTGTCATACAAATGATACTATGCTAGGCCCATATTGAGAAAACTAGTTGATTGTGCTAATCATCACCAAATTTGGTTACTATTTTGCTCAAAATGTTGTTAATTGTTTTGTTATTGGCTTCTACTCTTCCATTTCCTTGTGGGTAATATGGAGTGGAGAACGTGTGTTTAATTTTGTGTTTGATACAAAAAAAAATTGATAGTTTAACTCTTGAATGATGTTCCATTACCATAAATAATGGTTGTAGGTAGGCTGAAGCAAGAAATAATATGAGCCATGATAAAATTACAAATGTCTTCACCTGTGGTAGATTGAAATGGAACATCTTCCACCCACCTTTTAAAGTATTTTGTAGCTATGATTATGAACTTATGTCCATCAGTGGATTGAGGGTTGATTTTTCCAATCAGTTCAAATCCCCATAACATGAATGACCATGGATACACAATAGATTGTAATTGTTATAATCATGCATGTTGTAGGTAATTATGTCATTGATATTTATCACATATCTTTGAATATTGTAAACATTCATCTTCCATTGTAGGCTAGTATTGCCCTTGTTGGATGAATTTCTATGATATGGCTTTTCCACTGAAATGCCCTCCACACTCACTATTATGTATTTGAGTGAGAGAAAGTTTGGCTCTTATCGAGGTTAAGCATCGTAGTAAGTGTCCATCAAAAGATCATTTAAAAAGGTCTTTGCCAATGATTAGATAACAAAGTGCTTGTCTTTGTAATTTAATTTTGTCACTTCAAAATAAAATATCTAGTGTAGTAAATTTTTTTAGAAAATTGTAAATGTTAGTTAACCATTCTAGGGTTACAGAGCTTCATGTAGTAGCTAAACTAGAAAGAGTGATCAAATATTGATGGTGATTGTAATCATTTAAATATAAAAATTGCTTGATCATGTTTGATACTGATGGGGATGAGTGACATGGCATTGGCCATTGCATCTACATGTTTGTTATTATTTTAAGGAATGCCTTTGATGGAAAAATAATTGAATTAGGATGATAAACACTGTACCATATTGTGGTATGGGGTAAGGTGTTCTTATTTTGTTTGATAATTTTTTTTGACTTGGTTGACAACAAGTTGGGAATAACTAAATATTTGAAGAGATTTTATTTGGAGGGATTGTGCAACAAATAGTCCTAAGATAAGTGTTTCATATTTTGATGTGTTGCTGGTGCATGAGAAACTTAATCAAGATGTTATGTGAATTATATGGCTATAAGGATCCATAAAGACAATACCTACCCCTATGTTAGATGTGCATTGAGAGTTTTCAAAGAATATTGTCCATGTATCCAAATGATTAGAGTAGGAAGTGAAATTATCTATGAATCTGTCACTTAAAGTGTTAGTATCTTATAGTGGTGCTACTACTAGATGGTCTATGATGATTTGGCCCTATATCAAATTTTAGATGACTATTTTTAATTCAAATTTTGTTAATAACATAACCCATTTGGTGATACAGCTAGAAAGATGTGGTTTAGCTAGTAGGAATTTTAAGGGGTCTACTTTTGTGATAGCATGAGTCTCATTATTTACCATGTAATGTTAGAGTTTTTATGTGTCAAAAACTAATGATAGACATAATTTTTCTATTTGGGAATAATTTTTTTCAAAATAAACAAATGTGTGGCTGATGTAATAAACTACTCATTCAGTATTTTGATCATCATGTTGTGCTAAGAGTGCCCCTAAGGCATGATGTGTTGTTAAGATATTAAGTAAGAATGGCTTATCAGGGATACATGGTACTAACATGAGTGGATTAATGAGATATTTCTTGATTATGTCAAAGTTTTTTTGACGAGCTTCATCGCAAATAAATTTTGTATCTTTCTTTATTGAGTGAAGGATTGAGTTTTATCAGCAAGCTAGGATATGAAATGATGGATTTCTTGAATCTTGCCTTGAAGGGATTGGAGTTGTTTTATATTTATACAAGTTGGAATATCAATAATTTCTTTGACTTTATTAGGATCAACTTATATACCCCACTGAGAAATGATGAAAACTGGGAGTTTGCTTGATGTGACTCTGAATACATATTTTTATAGATTTAATCTAACATTGTATTGTATGAGTCATGTAAAAATATTTCATAAATCAATAAAATGATGTTGTCATTATTTGTATTTATTTAGTATATCATCAATGTAATCTTTGATAGTGTGGTGAATTAAGTCATGAAAAATGTGTGTCATAGTACATTGATATGTGGCTCTAGCATTTTTTAATCCAAAAGGCATGACAATGTAACAAAATATACCCCATGGTATTATAAAAGATTTTTTTCTTGATCTTATTTAGGAATTTTTATTTAATTATAATTGGAAAAACCATCCATAAATTATAGCATTTTGTATCCATTGGTAGAAGTTATTATCATGTTGATATTTGGTAAAGAAAAATCCTCTTTGGGGAACAATTTATATAAATCTCATAAATTGAAACAACATCAAATTTTTCAATTAGATTTGACTATGGGAACTATATTGAAAATCCATTTAGGATGTGTTATTGGGCATATGAAACCAATATTGAAGAGCCATTGGATTTCATCTTTGACTAAGAGAGGCACCTTAGGATACATTTTTCCAATATTTTGTTTGACTGACTTAGCATCAAGGTATAAAGGAATCCTGTGGACTATTATATATGTATCAATTCCTAACATATCTGAATATGACCAAGCAAAGATTTCTATAAAATTAGTTAATGTTTGATGAATATCTACATCCTCTTCTTTTTTTAAGGCAGCAACTAACAAGACAATGCAAGGATCCTTGTCAGTTCTGAAATTGAAATTTATTATTTCTTCGTTAAGTAATATGGAATGATCGAGTGTATATGGAGTTGTAGGGATAGTATTATTTGAGTTAACTAATATATCATGGGAATAATCTATACATTCTCTAAAGTGTGCTTTGACATTTGTGTGGTTTGGAAATTTATTTTTATGATAAGTAGAATTGAGGTCTTCATATGCACCAAGGATTTGCAAGAGGGATTCATCATAAGAGAATGTATATAATGTAAACATGTCAGGTGAATCCATGTTATCAATAAGATCAGGGTAGATCAATGATATTGTGGAAGTGTTATTAACTACATTATTGATGTGTGCATTTGGTGGACAAAATTTTATGTATTGTGAAAGGGTGGGAGAGGATTTATCTTGGTTAAGGTGAAATTGGTATCCTGTCCCTTAAAAGTTATATTGTGTGTATGCCTCAATAGGATTGACAATTCCTTATTCATGTTTCCCAAGTCCTTTGCCCTGATATCCCATTTTATTAAGATATTTAAGTGCAAAAGGTTATGTGAATTTGTGATCTGGTGCTGGGGTGATAATAGGGTTTGGAATTTTTTGATTTTGTGTGTGGTCTGATGGTGTATTGTGAGTAACAGGTTACATAGGTATGATACCTAGATTAGAGTGAAACATATAATTTAGTGAAGATTCAGTTGCTTGATAATTTTTAAAAGGCCTGCTATCTATTGGGTATGTGTATATATAACCTTTATAACTAAATTTTAGACAAGCATGGAGGGTGAATGTAAAATATAAACTCTCTAAGAGAAAAACATCATTAGAAATAATAAGATCATGATCCCTCTCGAGATAAAATGTATTATAAGCCATGGCTTGTACCATTACGTGTATGATCTTATAAATAATGGGTTAGAATAGGTATTGTGCACACTTCAGGTCTCAATAAATTTATATAGTATTATTCTTTATTAATTACAAATTGATATTCATTGAACCCATAGTTGGCAACTAATGTATATACTAGTTATCCAATTGCAACTATAATTAATATTGTATTCAATGAAAATTCTCTTTTCTTACTTGTGGATTGTCTTTTTGATAGTCTCATTTTGATATTATTATTATTTTAAAAAGTGATTTATTTAACCACCCAAATGGATTTTTTTACAAGTAAAAATACCATTTTGGTGCTAATAATTAATAATTAAGGATAAAGAATTTCTAAGTTTTATGTTGACATATTTTTAATATGGAGGTGTTTTACCAAATATTAGGAAATACAAGATGTTATGTCCTAGTTAGATAAAATGAACAAAATTAAAATAGCATGTAAAATATTAAAAAAATTAACAATTCACTGATTCTTAATTTACTATATTTAAAGATATGCTAAAAATTGAAAGTATCAAATAAATATGAATTACTTGGAAATCAAATGCATGAAATTGTAAGTACAACTGTAAAAATTATTGTATGACTATGTGATGACATTTTGAATCAGTAACAGGGCTTTGTTTAGATATGGTACAAGGTCATTGGAATTAAATAGAGATATCTTGCACTGGTATCCTTTGGGTGTACCAAAATATGACACGGGTTTTCTCTCTATGATTTATATGATAGGTTTGTTTAGGCCTATATGTCCTATTTGACTATGTGGTAACTCTCCATTTATTACATAAGCAAATATGTACCTTATTATTCATTAAAACCCTAACTCAATGAAATAACAAGACAAATTCAATCATAGGGTAAAAAGAGGTTAAAACTTGAATTTTTACTCAAGCATGGCATCCCCTATGTTAAGTGTTACCTAAATAACAATACATGTGAAAGGGATCAAACTCCATTTAGTTCTTTCATGCTATGGTGGTGTACACTTGGTTTTATTAAGTTCTTCATCAATCACCTACAATATTTGAGTTATATTAAGACTTAGCTTATGGATAATGTGGTTTTGTGGACTCTAAATTGGTAAAAATAGGTGATTTTCTCTCAAGGTGCAATTAGATATTTTAGTGCTTTTCAATCATAGGAGCTTATAGTGAGTAATGGATTTAAATTATGTATTTATAAAAATCATTTTATTATTCCTTTCTATGGCTTGTGAAACATGTGTGATGACACTTTCCATGAATTTCAAATTGATAAAATAGCCTTGATTTTGTGGGAGCATGCAACCAGTGGAATTAGACACTATCGGATTTAGATAGTTAAAAAGGAGAGACCTTGTATGAGGAGCAGAAGCATATAAAATAGAATTTTAGATTAGTCTAAAATTTATTTTAAGATATTCAGGATTTTAGATAGGGATATTCAAAATCAGAATTTGTTTAAGAGGTAATTGTCATCCACATAAAAATTTAACGTAGGGTGGTCAATTACCATGGAATTGAGCATGAGCTAATTTAGTATAGGGAGTGGTCACAAGTGTACTATTTTTATACTATTGTTAACTTGTGTATCTACATTATCCCCTTTTTATTCTAGTAATGCATCGAATGCAAATTACTAGAGAAAAAGGAAAAGAGTTATGGATGAATGTATCTATGAGGAATAGTCTTGAATGTAGGCCACATGATGAACTATGCTTCATGAAAATGAGAAATGAAACACATATAAATCATTTCTTACTTAGGATGAAAATATAAAATTAAATACAATAAAACTTATAGATCAAATAACATGGAATGAATAAACCTAATTGGGTATATGAACTATTATGTTTTCTGGTGCAAAATTGGTGATTATAGAGAGTAGAACCCTTAGAGATTTAGTTTTTCATTAAAACATTTAGATTATATTATGTATTCCCTAATCCTCATCAATGTAAAATTGTTCTTAAGAACTTAATGTGTTTATGACTCTATCATTGCATACCCAAAGTAGTAGAGTAACTTAGAATCCTTTTATAAATTCTAATATATCATTCTAGTGTAAAAATCATGAAAATGGGTGAATCAAACATAATAAGAGTCATTTAATTTGCAAAATTTGCACAAAAATGGTGTAATATTGGTGAAAAAATAACACAGTCTAAATTGGGTGTATACAACATAGAGAATGACATCAATTATCATTTGTTTTGTGAAAATAGTGCAAAATTAAGCAAGGAGTTAGCCATGTGACATGCACATTCCCCCAATATGATATTTAGGTGTATATGAATTATAAAATCAAGTAATTTATCATTTTATTTTCTATGAAAAAAATTGTGTAAAACTTTAAAACACATTTCACTCATGATGCCTCATTCTAAGAAAAATATAAGACAAACCTAAGTATTTCACTAAAATAATTACGTATACATGTTTAAAACTATCCTATAACTACATGTGAATCTCATAAAATTTATAAATTATTGTTTCTAGTCATTGGGATAACAACACTCTATTTTACGAATGGCCAACTTATGCCCTTATCTAAATGGATGGCTATTATTTGAAGCTACTATTTAGTTAATATATGGGTCTGAAATGTGATCAAATGAATAAAACCCACCTTTTACTATGTTTTAGTTTTTTTCATTTAATGTACAAATGTCCACAATCCAAATATTATGCATATATGGTGGTTTTATACATAAATAACTCATACATTTCATATATATACACAATATTCATTAGATTTGTGATTAATTTTCCTTCAATTGAATCAAAATGATAAATTCTATTGCTCAACTCTTTAATGATAACATATGGACAGAACCAATTTTGCTTGCCATTGGTTTACTCTTTTGCATTGGAATTCCATAGATTTTCCTTCAAATCCAAATCACCAACCTCAAACTCTCAGTTATGAATTATTATATTATATACCTTATAAACTTAATTTTAATGTCCTAAAGTGTTTTAGTGCTTGTATTATGTATTATTGAATTCTTCCAATTCATGTAAATATGTTTCTCTATATTTGTTATCTATAATAATCCATTTAAGGGATACCCATAAATATGGAATTTCTAATTATAGTAGATGTAGAGATTCTATTTCATATATCAAATAATATGGAGTGACCCTAGTGGGTGTGTGTATGATTGTGCAATAGTCAAAAAATGCATAAATAATTTGGTTATGAAATGGTTCCAACATTTTATATTTATCTAACTCAAAATTTGGTTGATAGTGTTACTTTTGTCTTATGTCTATCTATTTTCCTAAGGATATGTGTGTTTAATCTTATATTTATTATAGACATTTTTATACTTTATTTTTGAAACATAAACCATTATTTATAATGATAGTTGAAGGAAGCCCAAAGTGAGAGATGTTATGTGTCATTAACAACTAACATATATCCTCTCCTATAGTAGATTGTCAAAGTATAACTTCAACAAACTTGGTGAAATATTCAATAATTGTAATTATAGATTTATTTCCACATGCTAATTATGGATTTATTTTACATATCGAATCAAAACCCTAAAACATGAATGGCTAAGGAGAAACAATATGTTTCAATTTGATTGTGGATATTATTGATGTGGGTTTTATGCACACCCTAAAATCCTATGAGGTAGCCTCTAACATTTTAGGATTGGTGAAAAACTTCAATCCAATACACAAGATGTAGGGTATTCAATTTTGTAAATAACCATATGGAAAAACAATAGTGATAAATGAGTTATTTAAATTAGATGGTTTTGAGGAAATAGACCTTAAATGAAATAATTTTTTATTTGACATGGATGAATGGATTATAACCTTTATGGTGGATTGGAAAAATAGTATAAAATAGGGAAAGATAACACAAAAAAGAGGTTTGTGACTCAAATGTGGATGAAACCCTTCCACACTAGTCCTTATGTTATTAGTTGAACAAGTGATTGATAACTAATGTATGTTATAAGTTGATATTCCTTAAAATCATAAGCACAATTAGGAGAAAACATAAATAGATATAATTATTTCAATGTCCATAATCAAAGGTTGTTGCCATTATTAGATTGATATCACACATCCTCTATAAGTTGGAGATTGCTATTAATAAATAAATAACATTCAATGTTGCTAATAGAACAATATGGATAACTTTATTAACTGAACTAATACAAAACATGAATAACTTAAAATAGAAGTGTGATGGAACTTATTCAATGAGACACAAGATTTAGAAGCGAAATGTACATCAAGATGAACTTACAGAATAATCCATAGAATTTCTTCTTCACATCAATTTCAAAATTATCCTCCCTTCAGAATGGGGAGAGTAAAGTATATGTATCTTGGGATGAGGATGCTTCATCTTTCAACCAAATTATAATTTTTTGATTTTCTAAAATTAAACCACACTAAAGATTCATGCATCCCATGCTTATTTATAATATATAATATAGAAATATTCCTTCATCCAAAAGAACTCTTAGATTAAAAAAATAGCCAAAATGACATGAGCTACAACTCATGTAAATAATGATACACAAAAGATACCTATGGTGCTAATGTGGTGACATTCAAAGACTAAACTTTCATGTTGGAATCATGTGTTATTCTCTCTATGGTGGATGAGGGCACTACTGAAACTATAAATAGAATTGTGACAAAATCATGCCCTTTTCATGTTTTCCCCACTATATACCCCATAAATTGAGACTAAGTAGTCGATTGATGGGAAGTGATAGGTGATGTACTCACTAGAATATTTGCATAGTTTGATGCATCCAAATTATTATATAAATCATAACTCATGTCAAAATCTATTTTTTTAATTTACTAGTCAATGATATACCTTTAAAATAACTAGGGAATCTTATCCATAATATTTTTGTGGATAATCATAGAGGCATTAAATGTTGCAAAGAGTATATCTATATTTTCAACCTTATCATTTATAGAATGTATTAACTGAAATATTTACTCATTGGACTTATATATAGAGACATATATTTCAAATCGAAAGCTATCAGGAATTATTTGAAATAGGTTTTATAAAATTGGCCTTGTGACTAAGTCTCCCAAAGGTGTTTAAAGGCTAGTGAATCTCATTTTCTAAAAATAATAGATACCACCCATTACTCATGACTAATAATTATTGCACTAGGGTGTGTATATCCTCATGCTATTATAACAAGATTTCCATTCTTATGGGTATATGGTCATGGATAATTTAATGTCTGGTGCTAACATTAATTTCAAAATTGCATAAGTTTTATTTATTATAGTCTTTCCTATAAATTTAATCTTGTATTCCATATACTTCATAGAATCATAGGCCTAAGACACACTTCCCCATTAGGGGTGTGATTCATCATTTGTATCTATTATTCAACCAATTATATTACACAATTTATTGGATGCACCTTGCACATCATCCAAAATATCCATAGGAGATTCAATGCCACTTTTTCATACACCTTATTTGATTGATCATATCTCTTAAACGTTTGATTAATAACTTTCCCAATTGCATCTATAAAGTTGTATGTATCTTTTTGTATCCATATAATTCTCCTAGATGAGTCTTCATTTTATTTGAGGGAAAATATGTCCTCCCTCTATTCAACTTACATGGATTTAAATTTAACCATCATAATTTTCCTCTTGACCCTCATTTTATTCTTTTATATGTTAAAATGAAAGGTCATACTATGCAACTCAGTGATGATAAATCCTGCCTACCTGTCTCCTCTTCTTGAAATTTAAGGATACATGAAGGAATTAATATATTCTACTATGTAGCCTAATCCACATATATAGAAGTGGAAGATTGGTAATTATGTAGTGGAATAATTTATGCTGAAGGATACTGAATGAGAGGATAATTTGTTGATACATCATAGAAGGAAGGAATAACACTCTTCCACCCTATAACATTTCTCTTTAAGGGTGTATAAATGATATACTCGATATTGTTTGTGGTCTTACATAAAAAAAATATGGAAGAATTTATTAAAATGACCTAGGAAATAGGCATACCTAATTGGGTAGATGGCCATGATGATAAAAACTATATATCAAAAATGGAGGAAGACACTAGCTCTTAAAAATGTGCCTTCATTCTAGCAACTTGTGGATAATATGTATTGAAGAAAGAATGTGTTACTAGGATTGAAGGAAAATTTGATAAATATTTTGTGATGGTTGAATATGAAACCTTAATATCAATAGTAATAAAAATAGTAATAGGCTCAATGGAAGTGACAAAATTATTGCCGCCCTAAATAATAATTGATATTATTGATGCTAGTGTAGCAATACTTATCATAATGTCACCTATTGTAACTAACTGAGCAGTTTTTAGAATATATTTTGTTTAATTTTATCTTTGCTCCTCTTCCCTATTGTCTTATTTCTATGCTTCTTACTCTTGCTCATTTGACTTCCAACATATTTTTTGTTCCTCTCTTATTTCTATATAAAAGGGACCTAATGGAACACCTAAGTATTCTACATGTCTTTCTTATTCTTGTGTGTCTTTAGGGACTTGAAGAGAGATTGGTATAGTGATGACTTTTTAATTATGTAAATGTGGTTTTAAGGGGCTTCTTAAAATTATTTATTCGCTATATGGATGGAGATGGAGCGATGAATGATGGAGGAAGCATAGGGGGTGTATATGATGACTTGGTGAGTTATGTTTTCTTTTTTAGCTTTTCACATTGGTTCTATTCTCATGTCTTACCAATTTGAACCTATATACATTTAGGGGGTGTTACATAACAAATCCAAAACACACATAGTTCAATAAATACTTCTTTTATACACCATGGATCTCAGTTCCATTCTTCTACTCACACCATTGAACTATCATGAGTGGAAAGTCAAAGTGTAAATTCTATTGATGAGCAAAGGATTGCATCTAATCATAATGGGTATAGAAATAGAACTATCACTTAATGCAGATAAGATGAAATTATATAACTAAAGTCATGATGCCTATGGTCTATTGTGCCTCTATATGTCTCCTAACTTGATTTTTCATATCAAGTTTAGAACAAATCTAAATCATGTGTGGACCTTATTGGATAAAATCTTTGGAAACCAAGAAGAAATGATGGGTCATGAGTTAGATAATGATCTCGTTAGGTTAAGCCTTGGTGACTTTGATATGATATAATGATTCTCAGGGTGTTAAGGGGAACATGCTTCTATAGCCCACCACTCATTAGTTGTTCATTGAGATGGGTGTTTTATTCATAGAGGGTCCCTCAAACTCCACACTCTATACCTCTCACACTTATTTAAATGCACTTGGATTTGATGATAATTTTAATGATTCATATTTCCAAAATCAAGCTGCTAATGATCTTGATTCTTCTTCTAGTTCATAAGATGAGAGTAGCGATAAGGATTCCCCTCATCCTCCTCCCACATTATTATAATATGGTGAGGAATCCCCTCCTAATCTTGAATCACCAATCCTCTTTTGGATAGATAGACATTACAAAGTGATGGCAAATGGATTGGAGGTCCATTAGACAATAGGCAATCCCATTCATAATTCTAGGATGCTCCACATGCTTTCATTGCATCTACATCCAATCCATAATCATTTCACGAGGCATCAAGAACTCCTAAGTGGGATAGTACTATGAAAGAGGAGTATAGTTTATTGTAGAGGAATAATGCTTGGGATTTATTCTCACTTCCCAAGGTAAGAAAACATGTTCGATGTAGGTGGATTTATAATAAAAATTGTAGTAGATGAGTTTATAGACAAATTCAAACCATGTTTGGTAGAAAAGGGTTTTTATCAAGTACTTGACATTGATTACACAAGACATTTTTTCGAGTTGCTAAAATAAACTCAATCTAACTCACTCTCACCATTGCCACAACATATCATTGGGATGTTCATCTAATGGATGTGAAGAGTACCTTTCTTCATCGTGCCCTCAAAGAGGAAATACACACAGAGAAACCACAATGAATTATGGAAGTTTCATCCTTAGTTTATAAAATTTATAAATACATTTATGGACTCAAAGAAGTTACTAAAGTTTGGTATGCCAAGATGGACTCCTTTCTTCTTTTGATCAGGTTTGTCTAATGCCATTCAGATCCTAATGTATACATTTTATGGTAGGATGTTTCACCATTGATTCTAGTTCTCAATGTGGATGACCTATTCATCACAAGGAGGTCTCCATCCATCTTCACAAAAGTGATAAATGATTTATCTAATAGGTTCTTAATGTCTAACTTGTGTTTATTGCATAACTTCCCTAAGATTGAAATTTATCAATATAACTATGAGATCACTATTGCACGATCTATGTATGCTCTTGATTTAATCACATGATTTAGCATGGCTAGCTACAAGTCAAATCTATTTCTTTATCTATTTAGTGTGAGTCTTAAGGATGATTTTCCATCTCCCTTAGTTGATGCTACCTTGTGTCAACAACTTATTGGCATTCCCATCTACTTTATGAACAATAGACTTGATATTTCATATGCAGTGGGCATAGTCTCAAATTCATGAAATAAACACATGAAATTCACTGGAAAGCATCAAATAAAATCATCCACTATTTTAAAAAAATTGATATATATCTTGAAAAATTCATAAAAATTAAATAGAAAATACACACACAAAGATACATATACAAATATATGTAGGTATACATATATAGACATATACATGTATGTATATATGTATGTATAAACTACATTTGAAATTTCACAATTTATCTTCTTACGTTATGATACAAAAATTTGTTCAAGTATATTTAAAAGAATATCCAAGTTAAAGTATTGTTGTTTTATATGTATGTATGTAGGTATGTATTTAGTATGTATGTATATATGTATGTATGTATGTATGTATGTATGCATGTATTTATGTATGTATGTATGCATGCATGCATACATATAGATACATGCACGCATGCACACATACGTGTGCATGCACACATGCACACACACACACACACAACGTATGTGTGTGTCTGTAATAACTAAATTTTAAATTCCACAATTCATCTTATTACATTATTATAAAATTAATTATCCATGTATCTTTAAAATTATCTCCAAGTTCAAGTATTATTATTTAAGAAAATAAAAAATGGATAAAATATTGTTATTTTGTATGTATGTATGTATGTATGTATGTATATATATATGCATATATTCACACATATACATATACATATAGATACTTAAATACATACATACATAAAAAATACATACATACATATATATATATATATATATATACACACAAACACACACACACACACACACACACACACACACACACACACACACACACACACACACACACACACACACACACACACACACACACACACACACACACACACACACACACACACACACACACACACACACACACACACACACACATACATATGCATATATATAAAAAAAAAAACACACACATACACATATACATATATTTATATATATAAATTCATATATACATATGTATGTGCATGCGGGCGCGCGCGCGCGCTTGTGTGTGTGTGTGTGTGTGTGTGTGTGTGTGTGTGTGTGTGTGTGTGTGTGTGTGTGTGTGTGTGTGTGTGTGTGTGTGTGTGTGTGTGTGTCTGTGTGTGTTTGTGTGTGTGTGTGTGTGTGTGTGTGTGTGTGTGTGTGTGTGTGTGTGTGTGTGTGTGTGTGTGTGTGTGTGTGTGTGTGTGTGTGTGTGTGTGTGTGTGTGTGTGTGTGTGTGTGTGTGTGTGTGTGTGTGTGTGTGTGTGTGTGTGTGTGTGTGTGTGTGTGTGTGTGTGTGTGTGTGTGTGTGTGTGTGTGTGTGTGTGTGTGTGTGTGTGTGTGTGTGTGTGTGTGTGTGTGTGTGTGTGTGTGTGTGAGTGAGATCTTATTTCATTATTACAAAATTATTTATCCAAGTATCTTTAAAAGTCTATCCAATTCAAATTATTTCTATTTTTTTTAAATGAACCTTTAAGGCCCCACTTTTATCCCCCATTACCCTAGATCTACCAAAATAAGAAAGATAAAAGGTTAATTTTTTCCCAAAAGTGTGTTTACATCCAATAGATTGAATTTAATTTTGCTAAGCAGTTAGAGGCATCCACCAAGGTATTGAAAGAATGGGATAAGTCTTAGATGTAGTGATTTTAGTTATTGGACCCCTTTTCATATGTCAAATTTATATATGGCACTAGTATTGGATGGTTGAAGCTATAATGTTATTTGATGAATGGATTAAGTACATGGTTGCATCTATGTAATTGTTGAACATTTTTTGTGTAAGGTATATAGGGTTAAATAGGTAGAATATCCTATACATAATTATTAAAAAAAATTATTCTAAAGTAGGCCAATTAATTGAAAACTCAGATAAATAAATATTTTGAGTTAAAAATTATAAGTTATGCTACATATAGAAATTAAAATTAAAACATTAATTTGATTGCATAAACATAAATAAGAAATAATAATTAGTTTATATCAAAATGTGTAATTATATTTAATAAATATAGAGGTAGAAACAAGTAGGGAGAAGACCAAGATTCAATTTTTTAATTTTATAAATATTTTTTAGGAAGCCTAGACACTTATGTCAACCTGTGGACACTTACATTGATCGTTTTGTCACGTGCTTAATGCATATTATGATTATGTACTAACTGAATCCTATCTTTTCACCTTAAGTTTTTGTACTTGCCCAAAAAGGGTTAGTGGATTCATAATTTTGAGCTAACTATTGATGTGGGATTTATGGACACTACACAATATTATGAGCTATCCTCTAATGTTTAAGGATTGGATAAATATATTCACTCTGAAGTTTGAGTTGTAAGGTATTAGGTTTTGTAAATAACCTAGTTGTGGAATACCAATGAGAGGAGTAATTGTTTGCCTTATATGGTTTGGATATGTCATGATTCTAAGATGTATTTTAAATGGATATGTGGATGGGAGAATATAACCTATAGTGAAGAGGATCAAAATAAACTCAAAAATAAGGAAGGGTAGGTTAGAAAAGATGGTTTGTGATTCAAAGTTAGATGAAATCCTTACAAACTAGCTCTTGAACTATAGGTCATAAAAGTAGTTAGAAAACTAATTATTACATGTTATGGTTATAAAAACAAAATAAGCCAAGGGAAAAAATATAGTAAATATTTTTTCTATTAATCAAAGGTTGTTGTGGATATAAGATTTCAATTTGCAAATCTACAAAGGAAGATTATGATTATTAAATAGAAAAAATTAAAATTATCTACTACATAATATAAATAACTATATCAAGCAATGATTATGCACAACCTAAATAGTAAAATAACAAAATGATGAAACTTGTACAATGAATCACATGTTTGGAAAAGAATAAAAAATTACAAATTCAGATAAACTTACAAAATAATTTGTAGAATTTCTTATTGATCTTGATGACCAAAAAATTTCTTCCCTTTATAGTTAGCATAATGGAAATATATATAGATTGGGGAGGGGTTGCCTCATTATATAATAAATTTATAATTTTACAATTATAATTTATGGAGTTAATGAACAGTATTCATTTATAGGATATAAATAAGATAGCCAGCTAAAATTACATAATTACAAGAAAAATAAATGTAAACTCAAAATAGAATGAAGATATAAATATATGTTATAATAGATCACATGAAAAAACATATGCTTATATCTAACTATGGTTCCATTCATTACACACTAACTAAATTAAAAGGGGATTGCAAGATTGTCATAGTGACTAAAGTCATTTGAAACTTGGCATGTGGAGAACTATTTTAAATGATAATTGATAGTGATGTGGTAAGGGCTATTACTTAATAATCTCTATTTGGCCAAATATAAGTTTGCACTACTATATGAACTATGACCTTTCGTTGAAGGGCTATAGATGTACTCTATGTGGTGGAAGCATTATTTTTAATAGACTTAAGTTTTTCATATAAGGCATGTGTGGTGTCAAATTAAATATTGTTAATACCTAAATTGAACATGCTTGGATTGAATATTTATTTAACATCATCCATTATTCTCTTGTGGTCAATTTATATGGCCTCTCTTTCTTGATTGATAAACTACGATACCAAGCCTTTTACCTATTGGTGCCAATTATAGGCATTGTCTCTCTATGGGATCACATAATTTGAAGTCCATATAGCCTCTTTGGTAGTCATGAGGTTAAAGATACTGTAGGCACTATTTTTGGCATAATATACAAAGAAGTTGACCCTCTTTTCCAAAATTATAAACTAGTTTGAGAAAGTTAAGACCCTTCCACATTGAGGATGGGATTCACAATTGAAAGTTATTATAGTGATCATTACATGTTATATAACTTATTTACCACACTTTGAACATTATTTATTATCTCTCTTGGGGCATGAATGATTTTTATATGTAATAGCTTTTGTCAAGATTACTCTTGGATTGTATACATTTCCTTTATGACCTCCCTTCTTGTATCCACAAAAAAAGTTTTTTGCATACTCGTTAAGGTCATTGGGGTTATTTTTATTTTTACTTTTCAAATGAAATAAAATCTCAATTTGTTATAATAATATTTCTTCCCTTCCCCCATCTATTATCTTCCTCTTCCTTACCCTTTTTATAGTGCTAATTTTCTTGTCAAAACATGTGATTATTTTATAAAATTATGTAAGGACTAGGCCCATTTTATTCATTTTCCACTCTTGAGGCTCCTCGACCCTAGAAGGGATAACGAGTTCTCCTTTCTCCCTAGGCTGACTAGTCTATGTACAGATGGTAGGTGAAAAATCTTGGAGGAAGCATTGAATCACTTATTTAAATTGGAACTTGAATATGTGGTTGAATAACACTAATACATCCTAAGATGTCTCTTTGGTAGAGAGTCTCCAGCACATAATAGTGTGTCTTAGAGTGATTAAAATTTTCATTATAGAACACTAAGCTTGAGTAGACTAAGGAACATACATATATAATTGGTTATATGGTCTATGTTGTTCTCTAAGATTAAAAATATAAATAGACACTAAGTTTCCAAAATCAAATTTTTTTTTAGTGTCATGGGGTTTGTCCATTATCGAGGTAGTGGTTGAAGGAATTTTATTATTCAAAATAATCACATGTTTGTATCCAAATTTTATCAATACATGTATGGTCATATAATGACTTGGTTTTTTAATAATATTTACATAATCGTTCAGATGGAGAAAATGGTGTAATAAATTTACTAGTAGATGACACATTGACCATGTGAGTATCTATAACTATAATGGAGGGAGTAAAGGAAGAAACTACCCCATTTAATGTCTATGATAGTGTATGGACCTCCTCATTACTTAAGGATATATAAGGAAGCATCATTTAATATTCTAGTTTGGCTCTAATTACTTGGTCTTCCAATCCCTTTATGTTTTTTCTTTTTTGATATTATCAAACACATAGGGCATGTGCTTTGTGAAAAAATGAAAAGCATTTATTATGCATGTCCCAAAAAGTACATCTATGTTGAGGTTAATTTTATAAAAGACATGAAATAATCTATAATATTCAAATAGGGACTAATATTTTTTCATATAAAATCAAATATATCAACCTTTTGAACACATGTTTTTTATGTGAGTCACCCAACCATGGATTCATGAATATCCCCTCATGGTTAACCCAAAGTCATTTCCAAGTAAACAATTCCTGAAAAGCAAAAGATGGATGAATAATAAGTAATTAATAATTTTAAGTGTTGGGACTTATTCAACTAGTGTTCATCCTCAATTAGTAATTTAAAGTGTTAGAATTCCTAAAAATCAACTTGAGAATAGAATGGAGATAAAATCCATTCATTCACAGTAGCAACCATGATTGAGTAGTCATTATTCACCTCTAGCTTTAGAGGAATCATTTGAAGATGACATGGGAGAAACACACATTAAGGATTCTTATTTATGAATTTACTCCCCTGTAATATAAGAGGTCTCAAAATTTTATCTCATAAATTGTTTGTGTGTTCCAATTATCATCACTTGGGTCATTAAAATTAGAATTGTTTGAAATAAGTTAATTTTTTTTTGTTTTCTTCTAAAAAATTCAATGAGAATTATTTGTTATAACACTATATAGTTTTTCACTTTATATGAAGATGTATGTGGCAATTAATTTGGTTTTCCCCAAATTTTCCATTTTAATTATTGCGTAGGGATAATATCCTTGACATCTAATTATTTCGGTGATCCTTGAGATTCATTGTCACTCTTTATGTATTTTAAATTTTTATACCCTAGTGATAGCCATAATAGAATGTATTTTTGACAATTTATAGTCAACAACATGTTTTTACACATGAATTATTATTGGTGTCTTTAATATAATTAAAGAACCAAAAAATAAATAAAGTGGTTTTAATATGTGGTGATGTGTGTGATATTTAAATATTACTTTAAATTTGAAAACTAATAAGGTTTGTGAAAACCACATTTTTGGTGGTTCTTTTTAAGGTTAAAACCATTGTTTACTTGGTCCAAATTCTAGGTTGACACCTATCATTATCTCAAAAAGTTATACCATTCAATGATTTCCAAGACACATGCATTATCGTTTTACATTTTTTAAGGAAAATGTATCATTATTCACTGAGAAATTTTCATTTCCAATCATAATCCCATTGTATATGATTTAGAATACGCAAGTGGCAACCATAAAGTTACTAAAAATAAATTTTATTTGAATACATCACTCCTAGGTCATAAGGGCACAATTTGAATCATTTCTAGAGTGTTGAGATTGGAACCATGTCTAACATATGATATAAGTTGGGTTGAGTGGTGAAATGTAACAGTCAATTTCTCAAGTTTTTTCCTCTAATAATATGTCAATAAATATTTTTTTATTCAAAAATAAGATGATGGTGATATTTCTAAGGAATATAATATGGTTTATTCACTACTTGAGAAAAACCACTTTGACACCTATTTGTAGACCTTGACATCTAAGCTTAAATTGTTACTTACAATTTTTTAGATATACACAACCACAAGTTATAAAACTTAAGGATAATTACATTGGATAAAAATTTATTACCATGCACTAAATTTTATATTTTAAGGCAAAGAACGATAAAATAGGAAATCAAAACTATTAAAACTACACATAGTAACATCACTAGTATGCCAAATATTGGCCTTATCCTTTTAAGACCACTATAAATTAGTGTTTATATCCTAGGAAAATATGGTATAGATAGATCAATATTACAAATAATTTTATATGTGATACCTTGTAAATTAATCCCTTTAATTCAAAAACTTTGTGAATACCTCCTCTCTTTGGATGAACTTTATGCTATCAGTCAAAGTATGGCTAATGATAAACTACCAAGATATGATTTTCCTTATGAATTTTAATATTAAACCTAAAATTATTTTATACCTAACTTGTTTTAATATTACATAGAATATTTATTCAAGAAAATTTTGGGGCCATCATCAACAAAGGAAACATGAAGCATATTATTAATGCATGAGATCAAAAACATGTTTCCAATTCAAGAGCAATTACACTTTCCATGTCTCCTATAAAATTATAACTAAATATTTAGAACTTTAACTTTATCATATCCAATAGTAAATCATTAGACTATATAAAATTAGGTTCATAAATAAAATTACACACAATAAAAAATAATTGATATCTAGGAAGGAGTGGAATGGTCTAACACCTATTGGAAGAAGACCCTCTTTCTTAAACTTGAATTTAAAAATTATTATGATTATATTGAGTGGGTTTTAACTCTCTCCATGATTAAATCATTAGGGTTAATTAAAAAACTACCTATTTAAAAACTCTTCTGAGAGGCCGTGTATTTTTTACAATCAATGGTCAAAAGTCTAAATATTTTATGTCATTCTATTTAGATAGCATTCCCTCTCACCTTTAAATTATACATTCTTTAAGATGAATAATTTAGATATCATATTATGTTTAAATCTACAAGTGGGATGATTATGCCAATTTACTTTCCCAATGTCACCACTCATTTTATGAATGGTAAATTTATAGATGATTCATTTCATCATGATTGCATATAATGAGGACTCTTTCCAGGAGGGAATTTATTTCCCTAAAAAGATTTATAGAGCTTCTAGATCTAATATATAATTTCGTAAAACTAAATGCTAAAAATAAAGTATGATGTCCTTTTCATAATGGTTCATATAATTTCAATGGAAATGAAAAAAAATAGGGGAGGATTTCAAGTTCCTATGTTTTCCCTTCACCTTTAATAGCTATCCTACCAAGTTATGGTAATATGTGAATTAAAGAGTTAAGAAATAAATTCTACTAAGTTTCCACATCTCTCTTTTTAGAAGTAAAATTTCAAGGCTATACCAAAATTATTGCCACGTATACTACTCTTCTTGTTGGTATCCTTCAAAATCATCGAATGATATTTTATCAAATTTTTATATACATTTTATCTTGGCCAATCCTAAGTAGTCTTGAGGATTTTAAAACAATTATTTGGGTATTTGATGTATTCCTCTTGATAAATGAAGCATTAATATTATTTATATCTATAGACAAATCACTACTCACTATACTAAATAGACTATGAAGGATATTGAGGGAAATGAGTCTCAAAAATCATTTTCATACATTTTATTTAAATAAGATTTACATAAGGATATTATTATCAGGGAAACATTGTTTTTTTTACTCTTTTGATTAGTTCCATTCCTATCCAAATTGAATATGCTTTGTTTCCAAGAGCATATGGAAATATTATAAATTTTTTGAGCCTTTTCTTAAGTGGGTTAGTGATGGGTTCATTTTTAGTCTCTACTTTAATAATCATATTATTTGTTTATCATATATCATAATAAGTACCATCCTTCTTATTATGGTTATCCTAAATATAAATGCCATTTTACATTTTTACAATATTTATTTTGACTATTGTAGATCAAGTCTCATCTAGACATTGGATAATTTTTATTGCCTTAAAAATTAGTTTAAGCTTCTAATATCAGACCTACCTCTTATTTTGCATATTCAAGATTTGATGTCACATTTCATGGTCTACATAATGGGTTTGTAACACCTAATTTCATTTTGGAAGGATTGGTGGCAGATACCTGACACCAATTCAAAAAACTACTCTCTTGGTATCCTTTATCAAATTATGAATACATTTTCGTTGGCTCTAGGTAAGCTTAACAAGTGGTGTATTTTTAACTCCTCTCCTATGACATGGCTTCTAGGCTTAACATGATATGGAATAACAATCTCAAGCTCAAACTTGCCCATGTTCTCTCTTTATTTTTAATTCGAGTCTTCATATTGGGTAATCTATCCTAGAAATTAGGATTATTAATCCCAAATGACTTTCTCATTTCATACTCAATACATTTTAGCACATGTCCTAGAATCTCTAAAGAGCTCAAAAATATTGGAAATGCTTTCATAGCTTAGTTTAGACTTATCGTCCATAGCCCATCAACCAGAGGATGGATTTCTTTAGGAACAATTGTAAATGGCCTAAATATGTTGATCTTCTATTGATGTTTGTTCATCTCTATAATTTTATTTCATCTATGAAAGTCCATAAATTAAATTATATTTAAAAATGAAAATCTTTTTATGTAATTTTTGTTAATGATAATATATTTTTTATCTCATGTTTTTTTTCACATCTAAGATTAAGAAAACAAACTTACATTATATTTTTAGCTTCTTCAACACCTTATCACCTTTTATGGTAGGTTTATATATACAATGATCCAAGTTCCTCAAGACTGATCATTACAAAGCACCCCTCTACCCATGCCTAGACATTAGTGGATCTACCCCTTCGACTGATTCACTACTCTTTGTTGATTAGGATGAATAATTTTACAACCATAAAAAAAAATTATTATCTCATTTTGGTGTCCCTCACTAATTCAAGGTGGTGAGCCTATGGGGTTATACATGCCTCTGCCTCTTAGATGGGAAATTATTGTTTTATATTATTTATGAAACCATGCATGATAGGTGTATTTCCCCTAATCTTATTTTTATGGATCCCTCTTCTATGGTTTTTCAACCTCCCAAAGATTATCTACCTCCAACGCCCTATGGATATTCTTACTATAATTTAATTTCTTACTTGCCTTAAAGATATGTTACTTTTTATTAAACTTTTGTATATTTTTCATTAGGTGGAATTTCTACTCTGTTGCTTAGTATTTTTTTCTAGTATGGATGACAAGTTATGAACAAGAACCAAATAATTTTTTGGTTTAAAAAATATTTGTAATATTATTTTGAAGTGAGTATCATGTGTGTGTGTGTGTGTGTCTGCACGCTTGTATTCATATACATATCTATATTTATATGTATATATACATATGTGTGTATGTATATCTATACACACACACACACACACACACACACACACACACACACACACACACACACACACACACACACACACACACACACACACACACACACACACACACACACATATATACACGCACACACACACATACATATATGTGTACACACAAACACACACACACATACATAGCAAGAAATGCATAATATATAATTAACCATATATTTTTAATATTATATAAGAATCAACATTTAAACCATTCTTTAAAAATCATGACATATATAAACATTAAATATATACATGTACATGTATGCACATGTGTGTGTGCATAAGCACACATGTGCACGTGTGTGTGTGTGTGTGTGTGTGTGTGTGTGTGTGTGTGTGTGTGTGTGTGTGTGTGTGTGTGTGTGTGTGTGTGTGTGTGTGTGTGTGTGTGTGTGTGTGTGTGTGTGTGTGTGTGTGTGTGTGTGATAAATCTCATAATATACTAAATGCCTAAATATAAAATACTCCTTTAACTCTTATTAATTATTTTAATGTCTACATATACATGGATAAATGACTAATATAAAATAGACCATATATGTTTTTAATACTATACAAAAATATAACCCTTTAAAGGATTTTTATTGAATCAACACATGTATAAACATTAATGTAATAAAATTATATATACTTAAATATTTAATGAAAAATTACTTTAGATTTATAATGTATAACTATTCAATTAAACTAGCACTATTTCTCCTATTGAAACTCGTGTGTGTGTGTGTGTGTGTGGGTGTGTGCATGCATGTACATGAATGAATTTATGTGTAACACCCCCAATAACTCAAGTGGAATCTTCAAGAGAAATTTTTTGGGTAAGTTGTAATGAAGGGTCCAAAAATGTAAATTCTTAGTAGTGAACAAGCAACTTCCTGAGCTCTAAGTAATATTTCTACCTCTGAGATATACACCTATAAATATATCAATTTTATCACATATAAATATAAAAACTACATGTTTTAACAATTCCATGATGCTAAATACACTTGGAAGTGCATTTTCATTACCGTTCTAGAGAGTGGAAACACTAACAACAAATGTTGTCAAAGTTTAAGTTGTGGTTATAGAACTCTAATTTTGATGCTTCCTGACTTAAAATTGACACTATAATTATGTATAAAGGGGGTAAATAACATATACAACTAGGTTTTCATCCTCCCAATTGGACTGATCGACAAACCCACCACTTATTCTAGCCTCAACAATACCCTTCACAATATAATAAAAATGCAAATTTTTAGCTTAAGTTCAAACACGCATAAAATTAAAATTCTAAGTCATTTTTAACAAATAGTAAATCCTTTCCATACCTATTTAATCCCTATAATTTCACCCTAAACCACTCAGGTGGAAGATTCAAGTAAAATTTGTTGGACAAGTTGTAGTGAGGGGTCCATAAATGTAACTATTTGGCAGTGAACAAGCAACTTATTCAAGTCCAACTAACATTTATACCATCAATACCTCTAATTAGAAATATATCACTTTAATTTCATAAAAATAATCAAATTAAATGTTATCACAATGCCATGAATTTTAAATACATATGGAAGTACATTTTCACTACCATTCTAGAGAGTGGAAACACTGACAACAAATGTTGTTAAAGTTTAAATTGTGGTTGCAAAACTCTAGTTCTGATGCTTCCTAAATGAAAATTGACACTAATAAAACATTTATATGGGAGTATAATTTATATTAAAATTTTATTGGTCTCCCATCATGCCCAATTGGAAAACCCACCACCCATTTTGGCCTCAAGAACACCCTTCCCAATACAAGAAAAATGCAAATTTTAAGCCTAAGTTCAAACATGCATAAAATGAAAATTCTAAGTCATTTATATGAAACTTAAGATAAATAAAATACATATTTAATCCATATAATAAAACATTGGATCACTCAAGCAGAATATTCAACATCAATTCATTGGATATGTTACATTGAGGGGTTTAAAAATCCAACTTTTTGGCAATGAACAACCAAATTCTTGAGCTCCAACTGGAATTTCTACCTCTGAGACCTCCACTTAAAAATATATCACTTTTATCATGTAAATATAATAAAATTATATGTTATCACACTATCACTATATTCAAATCCACCTATTAGTGCATTTTAACTACCATTTTGGAGAGTGGAAACACTAATAACAAATATTGTCAATGTTTAAGTTGTACTTGTATAACTCTAAAACTAATGCTTCTTGACTGAAAATTGACACTACCAACACATATAATGGGGTATATAACATCTATGATCAGGTTCTTGGCCTCGCATTAGGCTCGGTCGACAAACCCACCACCCATTCTTAGTTCAAGAACACCATTCCTAATACAAGAATTTTTCAATTTTTTAGCCTAAGTTAAAACACACCCAAAATATAAACCATAAGACATTTACATGAACCATTAGATCCATAAAATGTATATTTGATCCCTCTAATAACAACCTGGATCACATAGGTGGAAGCTTTGAGAGAAATCTATGGAACAAGTTATAGTGAGGGGTAAAAAAATATAACTTTTTGGCATTGAACAAGCAACTTCTTGAGCTTCAATTGGTATTTATAACTCCAAGACATACATCACAAAATATATCTCTAAAATAACATCCAAATAGGCAAATTAAATGTTATCACACTCCTATGACATTTAAATCCACCTGAAAGTGCATTTTTAGTACCGTTCTAAAGCACAAAAACACTGATAACAAATGTTTTTAAAGTTAAAGTTGTGGTTATAAAACTAAAGTTTTAATGTTTCCTGACTAATAACTAATACTAAAAACATGTTTAGGGGTGGATAAAATCTAGGAATAGGTTCTTGGTCTCCCATCAAGCTTGATTGACAAACTCACCACCCATTTTAGCCTCAAGAACACCCTTCTTGATACAAGAAAAATACATTTTTATAGCCTAACTTCAAACACCCATAAAATGAAACTTGTAATTCATTTCATAAGATTAGATCATATCTAATTTTAGATTATATTAGCTTAAATAATATATAATTATTTATTGATAGTGCTAACTATTGGGTGAATATTTTGTCAGTCAACAATCTAATTGAGAAAAATAGGTCTTATCATCCACAAAAAATGAGATTGGTCAGCCCACTGTGCAGGTTTACTACATCAAAGGTGGAAAAATCTCTCCTCTCATCAAGGGGAGGTTCCCTATAAATACGCATGAGCTATATATACTATAAATATGCAAAAAATAACACTCGGGGGTGGGATACACCATCCATCTCTCTTCTTTTAGAGATCATGTTCACAAACAAAGGAAAAAATCTTGGTGGGAACATTGAAGTCACTTATCTTCTTTCAGAAGTGTTCTTGTAGGAAACAACAGGAGTTCTTTTAGGTAGGACCAAAAACTAGTAACACAAGTGCAGTAACTAGCAGGATGAAAGAGAACGTAAAGTTTCCACCTCAACAACCCAAAGAGTATAAACAAAGGATAATGGGGGCACAAAGTCATCCTAGAATCCTCAACATAGAAAGAAAATAAAAACACACACTAAAAATAAATGTGAAAGTGCAAAGTCTTCCCACAGTTGGCTTCAGGACAACTTCCTTATTACTTTCACTAATTCTGCTTGCCAAATTAAATAGATGAGAACACATTCAGAAGATAGACATAAGAATAATCTCCTAAAATGATACAAGCCAAAATAGTACAAAGTCTACAAATAATTTGCTTTCTCATTCAGATAAAATGAAATGAAATTACAATCTGAGCTCAAAGTCTCAGTATTCTTCATTCAACTGGGCAGAGTTTTGCTTTTGTAAAAATGAAAATTCTCCTTTACTAATGAGAGAAATTACAATCTTATAGAAAAATACACAAGGCTTGGCATTCCTTCCCATGGAATGGCCCATGCTGCAGTCAACATCTTCAATGCACCTTTAGTTTTGTTTGGAGGGACCATGCTGGTAATAGTGTATTGCCATAACTATGGTATGTCTATTCCTCTAATATGTCTCTTCTTAGTATGGACTGTCTAGTCCTTTTCTTGATATCTAAGTAGCTTTCCAATTTGTCATTACTTTATGGAAGATAAACAAGGCTGCATCCTTGATTTGGTGCACTCAGAAGTCTAAGTCTACTTGATCCACTATTTCACCTACTAGAAATAACTCTTTTGAAAATATTTTTGGTCCTTTGGTCTTGCTCCTCTCTCCCTTATAGCAATTTGAGTCTTCAGGCTCCCTTTTCAGCCAATCGCTTGGTTCTTTTAAATTTTGCACTCTAATTGAATTTCCATGGATTTTCCCTCACTTTAAATTTGACATCGAAGGGACCGTCAATGGTCGCTAGCTGCTTGCACCGTGTTTAACTTTGAACCCATGAACCATTTGAAAGTTCATTGCTTCATCGCTTCATCGGTTAGCTCTGTCTCTTTTGGTCCATCAATTCCCTACTTAATCACTTCTTTACTCTCTGGTTGAACCATCGCTTTCATTGAACTTGCCTTCGAAATCATCCATGTTGTTTCTTTCTTTGCTTGAGGCTACCTTTAAATTGCTTAAACCTGTGAACCATTAAACTTTGAACTCCTTTAGTTTAAGGTTAAATTGGTTCATTGGTTCTTCCTCTACCCATCACTTCTTTGTTCTTCCTAAGCTCTTTGATCTTTATCGTAGTTGGTTGAACCTTTGAAACTATAAACTCATTGAACCATTTGGTTTAATCGGTTCATTCTTTGAAGCTCTTTGTGTCTAAGTCTTTGAGGATTCCTTTTTGCATCTTTGTTCAGCCTTTGAAATGTCTAAAAGGGAAGGTGTCCCTTTAGGTACTTGGAAAAGGTCCTTTTTCTGACGTCAAGTGTCCCCCGTAAGGGTATCTACCCTTTGGGATTTTTCAGGTAGCCTTAAGGCTAAAACTTCCCTAGCGGGTTCTTGCCTCTTTAGTGGGCCTTTGGCTTTTAGACTATTTTAGTTGGGATTTTCCTTTAGACAAAAAGCTTGAAATAATTCCTTCAGATGAAAAGTCTGAAGGAATTTTGCCTTAAACATTTTTTCAAGAAAAATCTTCCTGAAAGAATTCTTTTGGCCTCTTTTACATAGCCATTTTCTCGAGGGATTTCCAACTTTTGTCCACTTTTACTTACTTCCCTCCATAAGGGCAATTATTCCTTTGGCTTTGGGGTGGCCCCTTGAACCTACTGATTGAACCAACTTTTGGTTTAATGGTTCAATTGGTTCATTTGATTCATTCTTCATTATTTTGCTAAGTCTTTTTAATCTTTTACACCAAGCGTGTTGAGCCAATTGGTCATTGAACTCGTTGAACTATTGCACTAAACTGGTTCAAGGTTTAATGGTCCAAGCCTTTGTTCTTTGAAGCTTGCCGATGGACATTTTTGATTGAACCAGGGTGTTGAACCAACCCTAGAAATGACTAGTGTTATAAACTTTTTCTTTTGATTGAACTCACCTGCAGAAGCCTTCGAACCTGCTAAACCTGCTAATTTTAAGCATGTTGAGTCTGTAGATTTCTAGAAAAGCTTTAAAAATGAAGAACGTCAATGCTTAGAACAACTTTTGAAAAAGGGAGAGATGATTTTGGTCTGATGAACCAAAATAGTTCATAGGTTGTCCCAAAAATGTCACTCATTTTTGGGGACAACTCTAATCACATGAATATGGAAGCTTATCTGGCACCATTAATCTATAAAAAGATGTTAATAAGTAATTAAAAGTAAAAATTTGATGTACTACCTAGAAAATAACGTTTTGTAAAATTGATTACATATACATTTGAAAAGTTAACATACCTATGTATTTCAATCCAATGAACTATTAGGATCTACTCTAACTTTGATAGTATCAAGAATAATTTCATGGTCTGACTCCCAAACTTTCCATAGTTTCTTGTTTAATGGTCTTCCATGATAATTTTATAATTGGATATTCATTACAAGAATCAAATTTGAGTAGTGTATTATCTTTTTGTGCATTTAAAACTCTTTAAATAACCATTTATCTAAATATTTTATAATATATTATCAAAACCAAGTTCTAGTGACTACCACTAACCTTGTAGGATAGTCAATGTTTTCTCTACATATAACTGGGGAAGTTAATTTTTTATTTCTCTTTACACACTGACACAAGTATTAATCAGTGTCTTATTTATTATCCCCATTTGTAATAACTATAAAAACATGCCTTGTATTATAAAAAACATTGTTAATGACTATACGTAGATATATAATGAGAATAAATTTTACATAATGAAAATTATTTTACCTAGTTGTACTAGATCAGATACGTAGTCAAAGTCATCTGATGATGTAATATTTATAAGTTGTAATTCTATAACTTGATATATGTTTATTGGAATGAGAGGTTTGGAACTCCAATCATCCACCCACTCTTGTGACTCACACTCATTCCAAAATGATTCCATGCAAATAGAATAAAAGAATGCCAAGTGTCTCATATATACAATCCAAGAACTTGCATTTGATCTACAAAATGAGTGGTCACTTGAACACATTATAGTCATATAATCCTAATACTTTACAAATTATTCTTCTTCCACTACCCAAAAATGTCTACGAATATTAGAATTTAGTTGAGAACCATGACACATGTTCTCATTATACCATTTAACCACAATTTTTGCATATTTCAAATGAACACCCTCTTTAAATTTTAACTCCTCCCTTACAATAGCTCTTTTTACAAATGTTGAATCACTATCATGCTTCCCTTTTCCATGTCCAACCTTAGTGAAACTCCAAATGTTTTCTACATTAGTGGTAATTTTCATCCTACCCAAAAACTAAAACATCCATGAATTTTTGAATTATAATGTGAAATTGTTTGACTAAAGATTATGTTGATTGAAAGTAATGTTCCTTTGATTCAACTATTCATAGAACTTTTAAAAATATCCTTGCACATACTCTTAAAAATTTGATCTATCATCGTTGATATATAAATCGTACTCCCTTAATATTTTAATTTATTATTCTATATTATCATATGCATCCATGAATATGGTAACTTGTGGTGAGATATAATAATGTGATTTAACTTCCATTTTGGGTTTGAATGTGTAATTTTTATCAAAATCAACTACTAAAACAATTGACCCAAGTGGGAATGTATCCTTGCTTATATTTAAATGTTCATCTAATAAACTAGTTCTGTATGTGTGCCTTGCATGCTCGTAAACAATCGTTTCCCTAAATTTGACCTAAAATTAAGAAATAGGTATCTTTTTTGTAAGAATCTCACACCTATATTCTTTGTCATCTTTTACTTGATAAGTTACTAATTTATATTTGCTTAAACCAACTAATTTTTGTCCAATTACGCTTGGAATACCCAATGGATACATTTTTTAATTTTGGCAATCTACCATAAATGTTATAATTTATATTTAAACATGAATTATTGTAAAATAGTTTTCCATTAGGTCTTTTATAAAACATAGTTGGAATAAATTACCTAGTTGATTTTGGTGGTAATTCAATGCCACATTCTTGCAAAATGTCGTTAGTATTCAAAGTATAATGAATATGGCAAAAAGTATCATAGTGCATTGAAAATTCAACATGTTGCCTACAATTAAAAGTGGTACATGTGTGTATTTTAACATAATTTTTTTTTCATCTCAAAATATCTTTGACAAATAGAAATTTGTGGATGTTTTTCCAAAAAATTAGAGTACAATTGTGTTTGAGTCATATCTAATAAATATTTTGGATGTGGTTCATGGTTATGAGAACCAACTCTCATTTTCACAACATCTCTTATATTGGATAAATCTCTTATATTGTCTTTCCAAAATTGAGCAAATAACTATTTCATAGTATCGGTTATAGCCTTATACTTTCATGGAATTATACCAAAGAATAGCTTGAGCCCATTGGTATTAGGTTAATTAAGTCTTTCACATCTTTCAAGGTCTTTCATTATTATTTTTTTATTTATACTAAGTGTTCATATTATTTTTGAAACTATTCATATTTTCCCTATTTTTTCACTTACTACACAAGTTATCAGTATATGCTGGGAAGCATTACAATCTTTGGTGCATGATTTTGGGCCTATAGTATGATATGCATTGTGTATCTTTTTAACAATTTCATTGTTTTCAACATATATGTTATTAGTCATAATGTGTACATTATAGGTCTCATCTTAATTAATTTTATTAATAAAATAAATAATTGACATTTTTGACTATGATAATCCAAATTATGAAAGAGAGTATCCCAATGTTTATAAGCTAACATTATTGAATGGTGACCATATATTTTGTTATGTATTGGTTATAAAATATTTTCATCGACTTCAATTAAGTACTTTTAGTTTCTTTGCACAATTCATGGAGGTGTTGGTAATGGTGGAATTTATTGAGAGAGTGTTTCAAAATTGTTATTACTTTCATTGGTTAGAGGTGGGATAGATGACATTTACTTCATTGTTTATTTATTTAGTATATGTTACATGAAGTTTTATTAATGGTTAATTTAATAATTAGTTGGTTCCATCAAATTTTATTCATTCATGGGGGGTGAAGCATTATACATAGACTTATCATCAACAAAATCACAAAGTTGGAAATTTGAATGTAAACATCCAATATTAACTAATTTATTATTTTCCATTTAATTATTATTAATTTAATTATGGTCAATTTCGTCATAATTCAATCCATTATGGTCAATTTAATCATTTTTTTATTTCATTATTGTCAATTGGCTCATTATCTATGGCATTTGGTTTATCAGGATTAGGATTTGTACCTTGTCTACCATGAAGTTTTTTTATTTGTATATTATGTTCCTCTCTCAAATATTCTAATTCCTATGGTGTTTTTTTCTTGAATATCTTCCTCTTATTTGAACCTAATCTATCAACCATCAAGGACAATTGATATATTTTCAAAGGTTAGGTCAAGTAAATGGTACTACACATCTCAAATAAGTATGCAAAGATTGTTTATGGGGATAAAATTATTGATTTGGGTTAAAAATAGTCATTGATAAGTGATTTTAAGTCTAAAATAATAATAACACGATCATGTTATATAATGCAATCACATTATATAATGCAACTATGTTTTTAGATAACATGATCACATTATATAATGTTTTCACATTATCTGTTGTACAAGATTTTGATTCATCCAACATATTGAGAAGCATACATTGATAATAACATGATCGTGTTATGTAATAACATGATAATGTTATTATTAATAATATTTTGGGGTGATTAATTAGAATTAAGAACTAAGTGTTACCTATATTAAGAATAATGTGATCACATTACACTAAATATAGATTAGGGATTGTGGACTAGGGATTAAGACATTAGTACATAGGGTTTAGGGTTTAGTGATTAGGGATTATGGATTACAATTTATGTTTTAGGGATTAAGGATTATAATTTATGTTTTAGGGTTTAGGTATTATGGATTAAGGAATATAAGGTTTAGGTTTAAGGGTGTATGTAAAGTCTAATCATTTTGTGCCATCTCTGAACCTATTTTTTACTACAAAAGATGTTAATTGCGACTAAATCTATTGGTAAATAGGGAAAGTTTTTAGTTTAGAATTTAGGGTATAGTGTTTAGGGCTTATGCTTAGTGTACACATGGTTAATTTTAAATATAATTCTTAGTATAGATGATGTTAATTTGGGCTAAAATGACTGGTTTAGGGTTTAAAGAGTTTATATTTAAGGTTTAGAGTTTAGGGATTGATCCATAAATTTGGTTTAGGGGCTTAATTATTCCTAGATCACACTCCTAATTATGCAAATTGACTAATTCAATCAATTTATGATATTAAACTGATCTTTTAAATTTGCCCCAAATCATATCTTACTATTGAATGGGTTTAAATTAACCTCAAAAACATCCTTGATTAAAATAATAAACTAACTCTTCCTCTTTGGTTAATTAGGTTTAGGGGGCTTGAAATAGCCAAAATTTACTTAATATGCATAGCTAGATTGGTACTCCAAAGGCTACATTTGGTCCGTAGGTTTAAAAAATACACTTTATGACATCACGTGATACAATCAATTATATCATATGGCATGTATGTTTATGTCATGTTAATATTTATTTTAAAGAGACTAATAACCTCACTCAAAATATTTGATTCATTATCCAACACCTTTACCTCACAATAATGAATTTTCAAAATGTGAGAAACATTACGCTTAACTCCAATATACTTGTGAAAGAAAGTAGTGTTTAGTTCACCTTGTTTCATTTGATTTGTTATCATTTTTTTTTTTCAAAATATTTCTTCTCTTTGTAACAATTCCTCGTACTTAGCCATCAAATATTTTACCAACCAATAAGAGTTTTGATCCATCCCTTCTCGAAAAACTATCCAATTTAGATTTTCAAGATTTGTTTTAATACATAGTTTTACTTGATAAATATTTTTAAAACAATTTATGTTCCAATGTTGAAGATACCCATTGATAAATTGATGTTTTTTGGCCATCCTAAACATCATATATCCATACTGAATATGATAATTCCTCCACTAAATTTCCATAAAAGCTAAGAGAGAGAGAGAGATCCTGAAGCCACATTTTTTCAAATTTAAAATGATAGAGTTTAGGAGGATGGTATACATTGATAAAAAAAAATCAATAGGGAAGTAATTGGATCCTTAGAGAGGGAGGATGAATCTTTTTGAGATATAATTTTGAGATAACCGATTGGATGAAACTAAAAATCAATCCATTTGTTCTAAAATGTTCTTCTCACCACTTATATTATTATTCCAAGTAAATGACCCCTAATTTGGTCAGATATCTAAATGCTCCTTTTTAGAAACAAATTGGACAAAATACATATTAACATAGAGCTAAAATTATCCTTCCACCCATTTATCAAAAGGAGAGAGAAGGGCATTGGAGTCCCCACCCATCATGAAATATTCAAACCAACAAAGTGAGAGAAGAGGGTAGATAATTCATTCCACAACAAAAGATTACTATTAAAGTTAGCTAGACCATACACAATACAAAGGAAAAAATTGAAATCCATCCTTATATGTGATTTGAAAAAAAATCCAATCTATTCTATCCTCTAGCATTTCTATTTAGACTTTGAAGGGAATTTAAAGAATAACAAACCACCTTGGAGCCCTAGAAGGTTTAATAGAGGAGCTGATCAATCTCTTCTAGCTAAGATGCATCAAACTAGAAGCTTCAGTAAAAGTTAATTTAGTTTATTAAATCAAAATAACATCAGGGTTTTCAATAAATAATAGATGCTTTACCAAGCATCTTTTATTAGGGGCATTAAGGCCCCTAACATTCCAAGTTAAACGTTTCATGAGGATTAAAGGATTATTTACACCTCTTGCTTATTAGGTCTAAAGAATTTGGAAAGAGTGTCCTACTTTCCCACTAATACTTCCCTTAACACTTTTTCCTTTGAAGATTTTCTACCTTGTTTCTTAGTTTTACCATAATTAAGATTCTGAAGGGAACTTTGAGATTGAAAAATTGAGAGAATTTCTCTAGAATTTAATTCTACCTCCAAATCATAATCCTTTAAATATGAATCACTATTTAGAGCCTCAATCATAGTATTGTCATCCAAATTATCTAAACAATCCCTTAAACCAACTGTAGGAACTTGATATATTTGAGTAAAATTATGAAGAATAGCTATAAGAGTCTTAGATTATTCAAAGACGAAATAGTAGCCTTTTAACATTGAAGTAGGAGACAACTCATCTCACTTAACTAATTTATCCAATAAGGCCTACATTTATGAAAGTTTAATGCATAAAGAATTTTGAATCAATAATGTTTTCTCTAATTCTTCTTCATACCTAAAAGAATCAATTACCTTAGGAGAAGAGGGAATCAAAGTAGCTTGAATGGGAGCCTAATCCAGTTTCACATTTTTTCCTTTCTTAAAAAGACTTATATTAACCTGCTTAGACCAACAACTACCATTATTTTATAAGATAAAGGCCTTGTATGAGGATGCCACTGATTTTCAAAACCTTGATATCTACCCCAAACTTGAAGAATAGACTATCAAGGCACTCATAGAGAAATTTTGAGTGTGTCAATTGCATCTACATTTGAAACATCTAAAAGGGAGGTTTTCAATATCAACTAACTGAGACTAGGATTTCCCTTGGCTTTTGATGAGATTTATTTCAATAATAACAACATCGAGATCCATTAAAAAACTAATCCTTGTATATGAAGCCAAAAATCCCATATAAATTATAGGATCAATTTCTGTAAAAGACCATATTAATTTTTCTAAGGATGATAAGCAATCAAAGCCCTGACATTTTAAAGGGAAACTATATAATCTTATCCAAATTAGATAACTACCTTGATGTGATGAAAAAAATGTCAAAATTTGGTTTCCATCTTTGAAGCTAGAGTTCCACACCTCTCGTAGACCAAAATGGATAATTCAAATTCCTATTTTTCAAGTCTAAATTGGGTAAGATGATATTGAAGAAACCCTTGGGCAAAAATATTACTTTGATATATTTCCCCAACTCAACTCCACCTAAGACTCAATCCCACCAATCACCATCCATTTCCTTGTAAATTTACCAACAAGATCATGGTCTTCTAGGAATAAAATAAAGTGAGAATGCTAGAATGATTCCCATAAGAGTTATTTACCTTCACCAACCTTGAGTCCATCCCATGAGTGAAACATTGATCCACCAAAATTATCTTCAACTTTATCCACTATATTTTCATCCTCTACAACATTATCAAGAGCCAATGAAGTGGGCTTCACTCTATTGATTAGTTTCTTACTAGTCTATAAATCTTTTAGCCAAATCAATTCTTCTTAAACCTCCTCAGACTCAACATGATTTTTATCTTCTAAACCCACTATTTTTTCACTTGTAAAAACCCCTAATAGTCATTAACTACCTAGATTTTTTCTTCCATAACCCATCAATCAATATTTGAAGGCCCACCCCTGATCCTCACCATGATTTTTAGGTCTTCTTTCTTAGTTTTTCTTGTTGATGTGACTTTTAATAAAATATACAAACATGGTAATATTTGATATTAATGGTCATTATTTAGCTAATTTTAATGTTTGTGCCATTAATTATGGCCCTAAAAAAAGGATGTTATGGCATTGGTTAACTAATAATCCAAATTTTCCATTTTGTTGATTTGTGATGTCTTTACAATGATTAAATAACCTAAGAATAAACAAGGTTATTTTCCAATGTGGCAGTATATGGGAGAATCTAAAGGTTGGTTTTTGTTTTATTGTTTACAGAATATTGGAGTTATATTCCTAAATAATAAAGGGGTTGAGTAATGTACATTAGTAAATAAATATGCAGGAATTAACCTAGTGATTTGGGTAAATAGATTGTATTTTTGCCTTTTCTAAATATAGTAGGTAGTGAGAGAGATTAGAACTTAGCTCATTTAAACTGACTTATACTAAGACAAGGTTTGATATTGGAGGAGTAGGACTGAGAAATAATTAAAAAATAGGTCTTAAAATTTATTTCTTGAATGGATAGGAGCACCAAAAATAGGACACCCTATTGTCTAGTGTTATAGTCCTCTTTTGGTGTTGTTATCCTGAGGTTGAAAGATTTCTAGGATCTATTAGGACAAAAAATAAACTTAGATACCAACACTAAAAATAGGACACCCTGGGTTCTAGTGCTCTTGTTCTATTTGGGCACTATTATCTAGAGGGAAAAAGACTTGGAAGGATGGATCTAGGATTAGAAGGGTTGGCTAGGTTTGAAAAAGCTAAGTCCAAAAAGCTTTGGATGATAGGGAATCAGTGAAAGAAGTAGCCTAGAAGGGTTATATAAGCCAACATGAGGATGTATGGATTAGGTGTCTTAGCCATACTGAAGTTTTACAATTTCATATTTTATATGACTACATTTTCCCCTCATTTATTCTAGTAATGCATCAAAGTGAAATACTAGGATAAAGGAAAATAAGAATCATATCTGAACTTACTTATAAGGGTGAAGATCATGAAGCTATGTGATGTTGGATGTGCATACAGAAAGAGAGAAGACTATGAATTGTGAATTTACAATGAAAACATAAAGTATATTAGTTCTTAATAGACATGCTATATCTAAAATAACAAAATACAACAGCTGAGTAAGAGGAAGAAAAAGGAATGAAGACACCTCATCATGTATGTGAATCAATACAAAACCTATTGTGAAGCTGGAATGTGCTAGATGATTTTGAATATATGTTCAATCAAGAGAAATATCATGAATGAAGCTAAGTGTTCAATTCCTTGGAAAGTGGCTCAAAAATGCAAAGGCTATCCCTTTGGCTCTATCATTACCAACTATGTGAAGTTAATGATTCACGCATGTACTAATTAATGTCTGGATTATGTGTCCAATCCCTCTAAATAGGTGGCTCAAGAATATAAAGGCTACCTAGACCTTTAAATCCATCATTGGCCTATGAAGTAATGATATGAAGTGATACAAATATAGAATATATGTCATATGAGATGGCTTGTGGATCCCATTGATGTGTTAGAAATCTGATAATGTGGCATGGATAGCCTGAATGTGTGCTAGAAACTAGGCCACTCTTAGCCATTTTCAAATATGGAGGTTAGGATTTCATGAAAGCCTCTCTGAAACTGATGCAAAAAGTTTATGTGAAATCCAAATCAATAATTTGGGTACCTAAAAATCTAAAATTTCATGAAATTTTAACTCAAATGTGATGCCAACCACCTATAGATGGAGAATGCCTAGAATAAACTAAACTTGGAAACAAAAGGAGATCAATGTGTTGCCCACATTGCCCCCAATCACTGATGTGTAGAACATGGATTATAATTTGGAAGTTATGCCAACTACCTAATCTAAACTGAAATTGAGAACCATCATGGCATTCATGAGAACCCACCATATTTGAGAAAACTATACTGAAACTGTTGAATCTGATTGATCTAGAAGTGCAAAAACTATCCCTAAATTGAATTTTTTTCTATTTTTAGAAAACTTGAGTGTTTTTATACCTAGATATGAGCAAGAAAATGTGGAAACCCATATGATTGTCACTACTATCCATTTTTGATGTTATTGTATAGTGTAAAAATTAATTGTTGATTTGAAACTATCACTATTTTGTTTCTCTACTTTGATTGGTTTGACCTCTAGATTTAGTATTGAATGTTTTAAATGCTAGTATTTCAAATATTAAAAGGTTTTGATCTCTATGACATAACCCTATAGTATGCCCCTTATTCTAATGGTAAGAATGGTGAACCTATAATGACTATCCTCAGAAGTAAAGAGTCCTGCAAGTGTATTAAACTATATAGATATATGATATAGCATTGAATATTTAACAAGATGTTTCAAGAAATAGGAATATTTGAATTGATATATTGTTAGATTAAAATTGGTATTCTTAGATAGATATAACAATGTAAGAGTATGTGCATCATACCGAATTAGACTAGTAATGTTAGATATTAGTTGTTAGTTGTAGTTTGTTTGTAAGCATTGAAGGATGGAGCATGATGTCCATCATGGCATCTAAGAAACAAGATAAATACATTATTAAAATCATGTCATTACACACAGTGAAAAGAAAACAAGCATACAAAGCAAGAAGCAAGAAACATACAAGGGTGGCCAAGGGGCCATATAAATAAAGTACATGGACATATGTCACTCAAAGTGGAATACGAGCATGGAAATCATGTTCGAATGTCACATACACTTACAAGTGGAAGAAGAAACCTTGGCACAAAGGCCACAAGCATGAGAAATAATACAAATAAAGGACATTGGAAAATGTCCTAAGAAATACATATGAATAAAAGCAAAGGACATTCGCAGATGTCCTCAAGCACAAATAAAAGATAATAAGGAACTAGAAATGAAATCACACAAGCTACACTAAGAAAGGAATGAAATTAAAAGTAGGAATTAGAAGATACAAACACATCTAGCTAATCAAAGCAAATATGAAAGTATGTAGAACATGTGTAGTACAAGACTAGGTTTATGTTAAGAAATACACAAGTGTTAGGTACTAGTGAAATTTTGATGTAGTAATTTGTGTAATCTAGTAAGAAATGTGCATCAGTATGATAACTTAGAGTGTGAAGTGTAGGATTGATATAACTTGGATGGTGTAGTCATGTACAAGATGTCCGTAGTGGGTATGTATTTTGGTGTGTCTTAAATGTATAAGTATAAATGTCCCTCGATGTGTAGAGTGAAGCAATCAAAGAGATGGATGTCACTATTCACAGTCAAAAGAGATCAAGTGAAGCATATTAATGTATATAAATCGACATAAAGTAGCATGAAATAACAAATGTAATTCCAAGCAAGATAGTAGTAATGTAAACATGAATGATGCATACACGAAAAAAATGTTTTTAGTGTTTTGGCAAATTTTTATTGTTTTTTAATTCTAAAGTGTTATATTATTTTTTAGTTTTGAAAATATGTGAACCATTTGTAATCAAGAAAGATATAATATGTACAATCAATGATGGAAAGAAATTATGTACAAGTAATGCATAGAAATAACATACTATACATGGAATATATGTAGATGCATAATGTTCATTGAATTTTTGAGTTTTTGCCTTCAAATGAGGCTAGATGATACACTTTAGTGACAATATTTTTAGTAATGATGTAATGACCTATCCAATTTGGTTTGAATTTTCCTTTGTTTTCTTCTTTGGCATTAACATTGTGAAGATTCTCTTTAAAAACAAAATCATTAAATTTGAATTCCATGATGTGCACTCACTTATTGTAGGATTTTTAGATACATTATTGGTAGATTTTGAGGTATTATGCAGCTTTAATTCATGTATGGTCTAACTATTTCAACTGGTGTAAATGTTTTTCACTATACTAGTCATTAGTGAGAATACCTTTAAGGGAAACACAAAGAGATGGAATTTCTAATTCCAATGGCAAAACCACTTATGTTGTATAAATGAGTTGATAAGGGGAAACCTATGTGGTCATACAAATGATACTATGTTAGGCCCATAGTGAGAAAACTAGTTAATTGTGCTAATCATCACCAAATTTGTTACTATTTTGCTCAAAATGTTGTTAATTGTTTTGTTAGTGGCTTCTACTTGGCTATTTCCTTGTGGGTAATATGGAGTGGAAAACGTGTGTTTAATTTTGTGTTTGATACAAAAAAAATTGATAGTTTAATTCTTGAATGATGTTCCATTACCATAAATAATGGCTGTAGGTAGGCTGAAGCATGAAATAATATGAGCCATGATAAAATTACAAATGTCTTCACCTGTGGTAGATTGAAATGGAATAGTTTCCACCCATCTTTTAAATTATTTTGTAGCTATGATTATGAACTTATGTCCATCGGTGGATTGAGGGTTGATTTTTCCAATGAGGTCAAATCACCATAACATGAATGACCATGGATAGACAATAGATTGTAATTGTTATGATCATGCATGTTGTAGGTTACTATGTCATTGACATTTATCACATAGATTTGCATTTTTTAAACATTCATCCTCCATTGTAGGCTAGTAGTACCCTTGTTGGATGAGTTGATATGATATCACTTTTACACTGAAATGCCCACCACACTCACTATTATGTGTTGGAATGAGAGAAAGTTTGGCTCTTATCGAGGTTAAGCACCGTAGTAAGTGTCCATTGAAAGATCATTTAAAAAGGTCTCTGTCAATGATTAGATAACAAAGTGCTTGTCTTTGGAATTTAATTTTGTCACTTCAAAATAAAATATCTGGTGTAGTACATTTTTTGAGAAATTTTTAAATTTTAGTTAAGCATTCTAGGGTTGCAGAGCTTCATGTAGTAGCTAAAATAGAAAGCGTGATCAAATCTACATTGGATATTGATGGTGATTTTAATCATTTAAATATAAAAATTTCTTGATCATGTTTGATACTAATGGGGATGAGTGACATGGCACTAGCCATTGCATCTACATGTCTGTTATTATTTTGAGGAATGCCTTTGATGGAAAAATAATTGAATTGGGATGATAGACACTGTACCATGTTGTGGTATGGGGTAAGGTGTTCTTCTTTTGTTTGATAAACATTGTTGACTTGGTTGACAACAAGTTGGGAATAACTAAATATTTGAAGAGATTTTATTTGGAGGGATTGTGCAACAAATATTCCTAAGATAAGTGTTTCATATTTTGATGTGTTGTTGGTGCATGAGAAATTTAATCAGGATGTTATGGGAATTATATGGCTAGAAGGATCCATAAAGACAATACCTACCCCTATGTTAGATGTGCATTGAGAGTCTTCAAAGAACATTGTCCACGCATCCAAATGATTAGAGTAGGAAGTGAAATCATCTATGAATCTGTCACTTAAAGTGTTAGTATATGATAGTGGTGCTACTACCAGATGGTCTATGATGATTTGGCCCTATATCAATTTTTAGATGACTATTTTTAAGTCAAATTTTGTTAATAACATAACCCATTTGGTGATACAACCAGAAAGATGTGGTTTAGCTAGTAGGAATTTTAAGGGGTCTACTTTTGTGATAACATGAGTCTCAATATTTACCATGTAATGTCAGACTTTCTATGTGGTAAAAACTAATGCTAGACATAATTTTTATATTTGGGAATAATTTTTTTCAAAATAAACCAATGTGTGGCTGATGTAATAAACTATTCATTCAGTATTTTGATCATCATGTTTTGCTAAGAGTGCCTTTAAGGCATGATGTGTTGTTAAGATATAAAGTAAGAAAGGATTTTCTGGGATAAGTGGTACTAAAATGAGTGGATTAATGAGATATTTCTTGATTATGTAAAAGTTTTTTTGATGAGCTTCATCCCAAACAAATTTTGTATCTTTCTTTATTGAGTGAAGGATTGAGTTTTATTAGCAAGCTAGGATATGAAATGATGGATTTCTTGAATCTTGCCTTGGAGGGATTAGAGTTGTTTTATGTTTATACGAGGTGGAATATCAATAATTTCTTTGACTTTATTAGGATCAACTTATATACCCCACTGAGATATGATGAAGCCTAGGAGTTTGCCTGATGTGAATCTGAATACATATTTTTATTGATTTAATCTAACATTGTATTGTATGAGTCATGTAAAAATATTTCATAAATCAATAATATGATGTTGTCATTATTTGTATTTAGTTAGTATATCATCAATGTAATATTTGATAGTGTGGTGAATTATGTCATGAAAAATGTGTGTCATAGTACATTGATATGTTACTCTAGCATTTTTTAATCCAAAAGGCATGACAATATACCATTTTGGTGCTAATAATTAATAATTAAGGATAAAGAATTTCTAAGTTTTATGTTGACATATTTTTGATATGGAGGTGTTTTACCAAATATTAGGAAATACAAGATGTTATGTCCTAGTTAGATAAAATGAACCAAATCAAAATAGCATGTAAAATATTAAAAAATTTAACTATTCACTGATTCTTCATTTACTATATTTAAAGATATGCTAAAAATTGAAAGTGCCAAATAAATATGA
>JARHVA010004328.1:95000-100000 GCA_037957365.1 Torreya grandis | reverse complement strand
TAAATGGGTTATTTAAATTAGATGGTTTTGAGGAAATAGACCCTAAATGAAATAATTTTTTATTTTACGTGGATGAATGGATTATAACCTTTAGGGTGGATAGGAAAAAAATTATAAAATAGGGAAAGATAACACAAAAAAAAGGTTTGCGACTCAAATGTGGATGAGACCCTTCCACACTAGTCCTTATGTTATTAGTTGAACAAGTGATTGATAACTAATGTATGTAATAAGTTGATATTAGCACCTCAAAATCATAAGCACAATTAGGAACAAACATAAATAGATATAATTATTTCAATGTCCATAATCAAAGGTTGTTGCCAATATTAGATTGATATCACACATCTTCTATAAGTTGGAGATTGTTATTAATAAATAAATAACATTCAATGTTGCTAATAGAACAATATGGATAACTTTAATAAATGAACTAATACAAAACATAAATAACTTAAAATACGAGTGTGATGGAAATTATTCAATGAGACACAATATTTAGAAGCGAAATGTACATCAAGATGAACTTATAGAATAATCCATAGAATTTCTTCTTCACATCAATTTCAAAATTATCCTCGCTTCAGAATGGGGAGAGTAAAGTATATGTATCTTGGGATGAGGATGCTTCATCTTTCAACCAAATTATAATTTTTTGATTTTCTAAAATTAGACCACACTAAAGATTCATGCATCCCATGCTTATTTATAATATATAATATAAAAATATTCCTTCATCCAAAAGAACTCTTAGATAAAAAAAATAGCCAAAATGACATGAGCTACAACTCATGTACGCAATGATACAAAAAAGATACCTATGGTGCTAATGTGGTGGCATTCAAAGACTAAACTTTCATGTTGGAATCATGGGTTATTGTCTCCATGGTGGAAAGTAGATTTGATGTCACCATTACACTTTTTCCCACTAGAATTGTAACTATAGTGAATGAGGACACTAGTGAAACTATTAATAGAAGTGTGACAAAAGAATGCCCTTTTCATGTTTTTCCCACTGTATACCCCATAAATTGAGACTAAGTAGTCGATTGATGGGAAGTGATAGGTGATGTACTCACTAGAATATTTGCATAGTTTGATGCATCCTAATTATTATATAAATCATAACTCGTGTCAAAATCTTTTTTTTTTTGTTTACTAGTCAATGATATACCTTTAAAATAACTAGGGAATCTTATCCATAATTTTTTTATGGATAATCATAGAGAAATTTTGCAAAGAGTATATCTATATTTTCCACCTTGTCATTTATAGAATGTATTAACTGAAATATTTACTCATTGGCCTTACATATAGAGCATTATATTTCAACCCGAAAGCTTTCAGGAATTACTTGAAATAGGTTTAATAAAATTGGCCTTGTGACTAAGTCTCCTAAAGGTATTTAAAGGCTAGTGACTCTCATGTTATAAAAAAGTTAGATACCACCAATTGCTCATGACTAATAATTATTGCACTAGGGTGTGTATATCCTCATGCTATTATAACAAGATTTCCATTCTTGTGGGTATATGGTCATGGATAATTTAATGTTTGGTGCTAACATTAAATTCAAAATTGCATAAGTTTTATTTATTATAGCCTTTCCTATAAATTTAATCTTGTATTCCATATACTTCATAGAATCATATGCCTAAGACACACTTCCCCATTAGGGGTGTGATTACTCATTTCTATATATTATTAAGCCAATTATATTACACAATTTATTGGATGCACCTTGCACATCATCCAAAGTATCCATAGGAGATTCAATATCACTTTTTCCTAAACCTTCTTATTTGATTGATCATATCTCTTAAACATTTGATTAATAACTTTCCCAATTGCATCTATGAAGTTGTATGTATCTTTTTTGTATCCATATAATTCTCCTAGATGAGTCTTCATTTTATTTATGAGGGAAAATATGTCCTCCCTCTGTTCCACTTACATGGATTTAAATTTAACCATTTTATTTATGAGGGAAAATTTAACTATGTAGCCTAATCCACATATATAGAAGTGGAAGATTGGTAATTACCTAGTGGAATAATTTGTTGATACATCATAAAAGGAAGGAATAACACTCCTCCAACCTATGACATTTCTCTTTAAGGGTGTATAAATGATATACTCGGTATTGTTTGTAGTCTTACATACAAAAAATATGGAAGAACTTATTAAAATGACCTAGGAAATAGGCATACCTAATTGGGTAGATGGCCATGATGATAAAAACTATATATTGAAAATGGAGGAAGATGATAGCTCTTAAAAATGTGCCTTCATTCTAGCAACTTGTAGATAATTTGTATTGAAGAAAGAATGTGTTACTAGGATTGAAGGAAAATTTGATAAATATTTTGTGATGGTTGAATACGAAACCTTAATATCAATAGTAATAAAAATAGGAATAGGGTCAATGGAAGTGACAAAATGATTGCCACCCTAATTAATAATTAATATTATTGATGCTAGTGTAGCAATACTTATCATAATGTCATATATTGTAACTAATTGAGTAGTTTTTGGAATTTATTTTGTTTAATTTTATCTTTGCTCCTCTTCCCTATTGTCCTATGTCTATACTTCTTGCTCTTGTTCATTTGACTTCCAACATATTTTTTGTTCCTCTCTTGTTTTTATATAAAAGGGACCTAATGGAACACCTAAGTATTCTACATGTCTTTCTTATTCTTGTGTGTCTGTAGGTACTTGAAGAGAGATTGGTATAGTGATCACTTTTTTATTATAAGTTAATAAAGACTATTTGAAAATAGTACTTTTAATTTGTGTAAATGTGGTTTTATGGGGCTTATTAAAAGTATTTATTGGATATATGGATGGAGATGCAGCAATGAATGATGGAGGAAGAATAGGGAGTGTATATGATGACTTTGTGATTTATGTTTTTTTTTTAGCTTTTCACATTGGTTCTATTCTCATGCCTTACCAATTTGAACCTATATACATTTAGGGGGTGTTACATAACAAATCCAAAACAAAAATAGTTCAATAAATACTTCCTTTCTACACCATGGATCTCAGTTCCATTCTGCTACTCACACCATTGAACTATCATGAGTGGAAAGTCAGAGTGTAAATTCTATTGATGAGCAAAGGATTAAATCTAATCATAATGGGTATAGAAATAGAACTATCACTTAATGCATATAAGATGAAATTATATAACTAAAGTCATGATGCCTATGGTCTATTGTGCCTCTATATGTCTCCTAACTTGATTTTTCATATCAAATTTAGAACAACTCTAAATCATGTGTGGACTTTATTGGATAAACTCTTTGGAAACCAAGAAGAAATGATGGGTCATGAGTTAGATAATGATCTCATTAGGATAAGCCTAGGTGACTTTGATATGATATAGTGATTCTTCATGAAGTTAAAATCACTTAGTTTATATTTAAAATTATGTATCATTAATTAAAGGATGATCAATTGATTATTACATCCTTTATAAATTGGCATCTGACTATTTTTTACTTATTTTTACCTTCCACACCACCAAGCATGCCCTTAGAACTACATAGACAATGTTTTCCTTAGATGAATTTTTTGCTAACTTAACTCGAGAGCAAGATAATCTCTTTTAAATGGGTACATTGGAATCCTCTGAGTCTCATGCCTTTTTCATGAGTCATGACAAATAAAAGGATTACAAAAATATGGAGAATAAATAAAACAAGAAGGACCTAGGATAAAGAAAGGGTTATAAATTCAATACAAAGCTAAAAGTATGAAAAAGCCCACCTCTTCAGATAAGAAACTCCAAAAATATCAACTCACATGTGGCTATTACAAGAAATCTGGCCATGATGAGGCCAAATACATGAAGAAGCAAATTAAACAACTGACAAAAACAATAGACGTGCACAATATTAGTATTCATGATTATTTCACTCATAGTTCATAGGCATATGTGTAGTCTAAGGCCAAAAATAATAAGAAGGGAAAAGATAAGGTTAAATCACTTATTTAAATTACATCCTAGCCTTCCACATGGGTTAATAATTCTGTTGGATCACACCACATGGATTCATGATAGGAAATGTTAGCATCCTTGGATCCTTTTTCTATCCCTTCCATTTGATTTGGTGATAATACTTATGTAGAAATTAGTGGGAATGTATTTGATAAAGTTAGTGATGGGACATTTAATAATGTTCTATGTGCCCCCTTTTTATCCAATAACCTCCTATTTGTTTACCAGATCACTCACATTAGTTTGGGTGAGAGAGTTGAGTTCAAACCCAATTTTGTGGTTATTAGGAAAGCTAATAGTAACTCCATTATTAAAATTGGGAAAGCAAATCATGAATCTAGGTTGCATAATTTCTCATATTTTTCACTTGATCAAACCTCTAATACATTACTCACTTATTTAGATAAGGTGAGTAAATTATGGCATGAGCGATTGGTCCATCCCAACTATCACTACGTAGAACAACTCATTCATCAAGACATGGTTTCAGGGTTTCTACAAGACAAGTTTTAGAATGGAGTTTCCTAAGGTTGTAGTCTTGGCAAGCATCCAAAGCAGAAGTATGACAAGGTAAAATAATAGAGAGATAAATATATATTGTATATTGTTCATATTGATATTGTTTTCCTATTTTTAAAACTTTCATTTAGTAGAAAAAATTACATGCTTACTTTCATCGATCACTATTCAAGGTATAATTGGGCCTATTTTCTCAGGTAGAAATCAAAGATGTTTGACCATTTTCAATACTTTAAATTACTTATAAGGAAATAATCAAGTAAATCCATTAATATTCTATGCATTAATAATGGTGGTGAGTATGTAATTAACTATTTTGAGTAATTATATACATCAGAGAGGATTGAATTTTAGTGTAAAATTCCATATAATCCTTAATAGAATGGTGTTTAGAGAATAATAACATGTCCTTGAAATACATGGGCAACTATACGCTTCACTCCAAGTCTTTTGTACCTCATTATTGGGTTGAGGC
>JARHVA010004328.1:55000-90000 GCA_037957365.1 Torreya grandis | reverse complement strand
TTTTTTCTAATAATCAAAGGTTGTTGTGGATATAAAATTTCAATTTGCACATCTACAAAGGAAGATTATGATTATTAAATATAAAAAATTAAAATTATCTAATACATAATTTAAATAACTACATCAAGCAATGATTATGCACAGCCTAAATACTAAAATACCAAATAATGAAACTTCTACAATGAATCGCATTTTTGGAGAAGAACAAAAATTACAAATTCAGATAAACTTACAAAATAATTTGTAGAATTTCTTATTGATCTTGATCACCAAAAATTATCTTCCCTTTATAATTAGGATAATGGAAATATATATAGATTGGGAAGGGGTTGCCTCATTATCTAATAAATTTTTAATTTTACAATTATAATTTCTGGAGTTAATGAACAATATTCATTTATAGGATATAAATAAGATAGCCAGCTAAAATTACATAATTACAAGAAAAATAAATGTATACTCAAAATAGAATGAAGATATAAATATATGTTATAATAGATCACATCAAAAAACATATGCCTATATCTTACTATGGTTCCATTCATTGGACACTAACTAAATTAAAAGGAGATTGCAAGCTTGTCATAGTGACTAACGTCAATTGAAACTTGGCATGTGGACAACTATTTTAAATGATAATTGATAGTGATGTGGTAAGGGCTATTACTTAATAATCTCTATTTGGCCAAATATAAGTTTCCACTACTATATGAAATATGACCTTATGTTGAAGGGCTATAGATGTACTCTATGTGGTGGAAGCATTATTTTCAATAGACTTAAGTTTTTCATATAAGGCATATGTGGTGTCAAATTAAATATTGTTAATACCTAAATTGAACATGGTTGGATTGAATATTTATTTAATCTCATCCATTATTCTCTTGTGCTCAATTTATATGGCCTCTCTTTCTTGATTGATAAACTATGATACCAAGCCTTTTACTTATTGGTGCCAATTATAGGCATTGTCTCTCTATGGGATCACATAATTTAAAGTCCATATAGCCTCTTGGGTAGTCATGAGGTTAAAGATACTGTAGGCACTATTTTTGGCATAAGATATAAAGAAGTTGACCCTCTTTTCCAAAATTATAAACTAGTTTGAGAAAGTTAAGACCCTTCCACATTGAGGATGGGATTCACCCTTGAAAGTTATTATAGTGTTCAACACATGTTATATAACTTATTTACCACACTTTGAACATTATTTATTATCTCTATTGGGGCATGAATGATTTTTATATGTAATAGCTTTTGTCAAGATTAATCTTGGATTGTATACATTTCTTTTATGGCCTCCCTTCTTGTATCCAAAAAAAAACATCTTCTGCATACTCGTTAAGGTCATTGGGGTTATTTTTAATTTTACTTTTCAAAGGAAATAAAATCTCAATTTGTTATAATAATATTTCTTCCCTCCCCCCTTCCATTATCTTCCTCTTCCTTACCCTTTTTATGGTGCTAATTTTCTTGTCAAAACATGTGATTATTTTATAAAATTATGTAAGGACTAGGCCCATTTTATTCATTTTCCACTCTTGAGGCTCCTCGACCCTAGAAAGGATAACGATTTATCCTTTCTCCCTGGGTTGACTAGTCTATGTAGAGATGGCAAGTGGAAAATCTTGGAGGAAGCATTGAAACACTTACTTAAATTGGAACTTGAATATGTGGTTGAATAACACTAATACATCCTAAGATGTCTCTTTGGCATAGAGTCTCCAGCACATAATAGTGTGTCTTAGAGTGATTAAAATTTTCATTATAGAAGACTAAGTTTGAGTAGACTAAGAAACATACATATATAATTGGTTATAGGGTCTATGTTGTTCTCCAAGATTAAAAATATAAACAGACACTGAGTTTTTTAAATCAAATTTTTTTTTAGTGTCATGGGGTTTAACCATTATTGAGGTAGTGGTTGAAGGAATTTTATTATTCAAAATAATCAGATGTTTGTATCCAAATTTTCTCAATACATGTATGGTCATATAATGACTTGGTTTTTTAATAATATTTACATAATGATTCAGATGGAGAAAATGGTGTAATAACTTTACTAGTAGATGGCACATTGGCCATGTGAGTATCTATAACTATAATGGAGGGAGTAAAGGAAGAAACTACCCCATTCAAAGTCTATGATAGTGTACACACATCCTCATTACTTTAGGATATATAATGAAGCATCATTTAATATTCTAGTTTGGATCTAGTTACTTGGTCTTCCAATCCCTTTATGTTTTTTCATTTTTGATATTATCAAAAACATAAGGCATGTGCTTTGTGAAAAAATGAAAAACATTTATTATGGATGTCCCAAAAAGTACATCTATGTTGAGGTTAATTCTATAAAAGACATGAAATAATCTATAATATTCAAATAGGGACTAATATTTTTTCATATAAAATCAACCATATCAACCTTTTGAAGACATGTTTTTTATGTGAGTCACCCAACCATGGATTCATGAATATCCCCTCATGGTTGACCCAAATTCGTTTCCAAGCAAACAATTCCTGAAAATCAAAAGATGGATAAATAATAAGTAATTAATAATTTCAAGTGTTGGGACTTAGTCAACTAGTGTTAATCCTCAATTAGTAATTTAAAGTGTTAGGACTTCCTAAAAATCAACTTGAGAATAGAATGGAGATAAAATCCATTCATTCACAGTAGCAACCATTATTAAGTAGTCATTATTCACCTCTAGCTTTAGAGGAATCATTTGAAGATGACATGGGAGAAACACACATTAAGGATTCTTATTTATGAATTTACTCACCTATAATATAAGAGGTCTCAAAATTTATATCATAAATTGTTTTTGTGCTCCGATTATCGTCACTTGGGTAATTAAAATTATAAGTGTCTGAAATAAGTTAAATTTTTTTGTTTTCTTCTAAAAAATTCAGTGAGAATTATTTGTTCTAACATTATATAGTTTTTCACTTTATATGAAGATGGATGTGGCAATTAATTTGGTTTTCCCCAAATTTTCCCTACTAATTATTGTGTAGGGATAATATCCTTCACATCTAATTATTTCGGTGATCCTTGAGATTCATTGTCACTCTTTAGGGATTTTAAATTTGTATACCCTAGTGATAGCCATAATATAATGTATTTATGATAATTTATAGTCAAAAACGTGTTTTTACACATGAATTATTATTGGTGTCTTTAATATAATTAAAGAACCAAAAAATAAATAAAGTGGTTTTAATATGTGGTGATGCGTGTGATATTTAAATATTGATTTTATTTTGAAAACTATTGAGGTTTGTGAAAACCAAATTTTTGGTGGTTCTCTTTAAGGTTAAAACCATTATTTACTTGGTCCAAATTCTAGGTTGACACCTATCATTATCTCAAAAAGTTATACCATGTAATTATTTCCATTAACATGCATTATCATTTTACATTTTTTAAGGAAAATGTATCATTATTCACTGAGAAATTTTCATTTCCAATAATAATCCCATTGTATATGATTTAGAATAGGCAAGTGGAAACCATAAAGTTAATAAAAATAAATTTTATTTGAATACATCACTCCTAAGTCATAAGGGCACAGTTTGAATCATTTTCTAGAGTGTTGAGATTGGAACCATGTCTAACATATGATATAAGTTGGGTTGAGTGGTGAAATGTAACAGTCAATTTCTCAAGTTTTTTCCTCTAATAATATGTTAATAAATCTTTGTTTATTAAAAAATAAGATGATGGTGATATTTCTAAGGAATATAATATGGTTTATTCACTACTTGAGAAAAACCACTTTGACACCTAGTTGTAGACCTTAACATCTAAGATTAAATTGTTACTTACAAATTTTTAGATATACAAAACCACAAGTTATAAAATTTAAGGATAATAACATTGGATAAAAATTTATTACCATGCACTAAATTTTATATTTTAAGGAAAGGAAATCAAAACTATTAAAACTACACATAGTAACATCACTAGTATGCCAAATATTGGCCTTATCCTTTTACGACCACTATAAATTAGTGTTTCTATCCTAGGAAAATATGTTATACATAGCTCAATATTACAAATAATTTTATATGTGATTCCTTGTAAATTAATCCCTTTAAGTCAAAAACTTTGTGAATACCTCCTCTCTTTGGATGAGCTTTATGCTATCAGTCAATGTATGGCTAAAGATAAACTACCCAGATATGATTTTCCTTGTGAATTTTAATATTAAACCTAAAACTATTTTACACCTAACTTGTTTTAATATTACATGGAATATTTATTCAATAAAATTTTGGGGCCATCATCAACAAAGGAAACATGAAGCATATTATTAATTCCTAAGATCAAAAACATGTTTCCAATTCAAGAGAGATTACACTTTCCATGTCTCCTATAAAATTATAACTAACTATTTAGAACTTTAACTTTATCATATCTAATAATAAATCATTAGAATATATAAAACTAGGTTCATAAAGAAAATTACACTCAATAAAAAATAATTGATATCTAAGAAGGAGTGGAATGGTCCGACACCTCTTGGAAGAGGACACTCTTTCTTAAACTTGAATTTAAAAATTATTATGATTATATTGAGTGGGTTTTAACTCTTTCCATGATTAAATAATTAGGGTTAATTTAAAAACTACCTATTAGAAAACTCTTCTAAAAGGCTGTGTATTTTTTACAATCAATGGTCAAAAGTCTAAATATTTTATGTCACTCTATTTAGATAACATTCCCTCTCACCTATACATTATACATTCTTTAAGATGAATAATTTAGATATCATATTATGTTTAAATCTACAAGTGGGATGATTATGCCAATTTAATTTTATAATGTCACCACTCATTTAATGAATGGTAAATTTATAGATGATTCATTTCATCATGATTGCATATAATGAGGACTCCTTCCAGGAGGGGATTTATTTCCCTAAAAATATTTATAGAGCTTCTAGATCTAATATATAATTTGGTAAAATAAATTCTAAAAATAAAGTATGATGTCCTTTTCATAATGGTTCATATAATTTCAATAGCAATGAAATAAAATAGGGAAGGATTTCAAGTTCCTATGTGTTCCCTTCACCTTTGATAGCTATCCTACCAAGTTATGGTAATATGTGAATTAAAGAGTTAAGAAATAAATTCCTAATAAGTTTCCACGTCTCTCTTTTTAGAAGTAAAATTTCAAGGCTATACCAAAATTATTGCCACCACTCATGTATACTACTCTTCTTGTTGGTATCCTTCAAAATCATCGAATGATATTTTATCAAATTTTTATATACATTTTATCTTGGCCAATCCTTAGTAGTCTTGAGGATTTCAAAAAAATTATTTGGGTATTTGATGTATTCCTCTTGATAAATTAAGCATGAATATTATTTATATCTTTAGACAAATCACTACTCACTATACTAAATAGACTATGAAGGATATTGAGGTAAATGAGTCTCCAAAATCATTTTCATACATTTTATATAAATAAGATTTACATAAGGATATTATTATTGACGAAACATTGCTTTTTTACTCTTTTGATTAGTTCCATCCCTATCCAAATTGAATATGCTTTGTTTCCAAGAGCATATGGAAATATTATAAATTTGTTGAGCCTTTTCTCAAGTGGGTTAGTGATGGGTTCATTTTTAGTCTCTACTTTAATAATCATATTCTTTGTTTATCATATATCATAATAAGTACCATCCTTCTTATTATGGTTATCCTAAATATAAAGGCCATTTGCATTTTTACAATATTTATTTTGACTATTGTAGATCAAGTCTCATCTAGACATTAGATAATTTTTATTGCCTTAAAAATTAGTTTAAGCTTCTAATATCAGACCTACCTCTTATTTTTCATATTCAAGATTTGATGTCACATTTCATGGTCTACATAATGGGTTTGTAACACCTAATTTCATTTTGTAAGGATTGGTGGTAGATACCTGACACCAATTTAAAAAACTACTCTCTTTGTATCCTTTATCAAATTATGAGTACATTTTCCTTGGCTCTAGGTAAGTTTAACAAGTGGTGTATTTTAAACTCCTCTCCTATGACATGGCTTTCTAGGCTTAACATGATATGGAATAACAATCTCAAGCCCAAACTTGCCCATGTTCTCTCTTTATTTTTAATTAGGGTCTTCATATTGGGTAATCTATCCTATAAATTAGGATTATTAATCCCAAATGACTTTCTCATTTCATACTAAATACATTTTAGCACATGTCCTAGAATTTTTAAAGAGCTCAAAAATATTAGAAATGCATTCATAGCTTAGTTTAGACTTATCATCCATAGCCCATCAACTAGAGGATGGATTTATTTAGGAACAATTCTAAATGGCCTAAATATGTTGATCTTCTATTGATGTTTCTTCATCTCTATAATTTTAATTCATCTATGAAAGTCCATAAATTAAATTATATTTAAAAATGAAAATCTTTCTGTGTAATATTTGTTAATGATAATATATTTGTTATCTCATCATGTTTTTTTTCACATCTAAGATTAAGAAAACAAACTTACATTAGAATTTTATCATCTTCAATACCTTATCACCTTTTGTGGTAGGTTTATATATATAATGATCCAAGTTACACAATACTGATCATTACAAAGCACCCCTCTACCCATGCCTAGACATTAGTGGATCTACCCCTTCAACTGATTCACTACTCTTTGTTGATTAAGATGAATAATTTTACAACCATAAAAAAAAATTATTATCCCATTTTGGTGTCCCTCACTCATTAAGGGTGGTGAGCCAATGGGGATATACATGCCTCTACCTCTTAGATGGGAAATTATAGTTTTATATTATTTATGAAACAATGCATGATGGGCATATTTCCCCTAATCTTATTTTTATAGATCCCTCTTCTATGGTTTTTCAACCTCCCAAACATTATCTACCTCCACCACCCTATGTATTTTATTACTATACTTTAATTTCTTACTTGTCTTAGAGATATGTTACTTTTTATTAAACTTTTATATATTTTTCATTAGGTGGAATTTCTGCTCTGTTGCTTAGTATTTTTTTCTAGTATGGATGACAAGTTATGAACAAGAACCAAATAATGTTTTGGTTTAAAAAATATTTGTAATATTATTTTGATGTGAGTATCATGTGTGTGTGTGTGTGTGTGTGTGTGTGTGTGTGTGTGTGTGAGAGAGAGAGAGAGAGAGAGAGAGAGAGAGAGAGAGAGAGAGAGAGAGAGAGAGAGAGAGAGAGAGAGAGAGAGAGAGAGAGAGAGAGAGAGAGAGAGAGAGAGAGAGAGAGATTGTGTGTGTGTGCGTGCGCTCTTGTATTCATATACATATCTATATGTATATGTATATATACATATGTGTGTATGTATATATACATATAACACATACACATATATTTGTGTATGTATATCTATACACAACTATATATATATATATATATATGTATATATATATATATATATATATATATATATATATATATATATATATATATTTATATATATATATATATAGACACACACACACACACACACACACACACACACACACACACACACACACACACACACACACACACACACATGTGTACACACAAACACACATACACATACATAGCAAGAAATGCATAATATAAAATTAACCATATATTTTTAATTTTATATAAGAATCAACATTTAAACCATTCTTTAAAAATCATGACCTATATAAACATTAAATATATACATATAAATATATGCACATGTGTGTGTGTGTGTGTGTGTGTGTGTGTGTGTGTGTGTGTGTGTGTGTGTGTGTGTGTGTGTGTGTGTGTGTGTGTGTGTGTGTGTGTGTGTGTTTGTGTGTGTGTGTGATAAATCTCATAATATACTAAATGCCTAAATATAAAATACTCCTTTAACTCTTGTTAATTATTTTAATGTCTATATATACATTGATAAATAACTAATATAAAATAGACCATATATCTTTTTAATACTATAAAAAAATATAACCCTTTAAAGGATTTTTATTGAATCAACACATGTATAAACATTAATATAATAAAAGTATATATACTTAAATATTTAATGAAAAATTACTTTAGATTTATAATGTATAACTATTCAAATAAACTAGCACTATTTCTCCTATTGAAACTCATGTGTGTGTGTGTGTGTGTGTGTATGTGTGGGTGTATGCATGCATGTACATGCATGAAGGTGTGTGTAACACCCCCAATAACTCAAGTGGAATCTTCAAGAGAAATTTGTTGGGCAAGTTGTAATGAAGGGTCCAAAAATGTAAATTTTTAGTAGTGAACAAACAACTTCTTGAGATCTAAGTAATATTTCTACCTCTGAAAGATCCACCTATAAATATATCACTATTATCACATATAAATAGAAAAATTACATTTTATAACAATTCCATGATGCTAAATACACTTGGAAGTGCATTTTCATTACCGTTCTAGAGAGTGGAAACACTGACAACAAATGTTGTTAAAGTTTAAGTTGTGGTTATAGAACTCTAATTTTGATGCTTCCTGACTTAAAATTGACACTAAAATTATGTACCCAAGGGTTAAATAACATATAAAACTAGGTTTTCATCCTCCCAATTGGACTGATCAACAAACCCACCACCTATTCTAGCCTCAACAATACCCTTCACAATATAATAAAAATGCTAATTTTTAGCTTAAGTTCAAACACGCATAAAATTAAAATTTTAAGTCATTTTTAAAAAATATTAAATCCTTCCCATACCTATTTAATCCCTATAATTTCACTCTAAATCACTCAAGTGGAATATTCAATTAAAATTTGTTGGACAAGTTGTAGTGAGGGGTTCATAAATGCAACTATTTGGCAGTGAACAAGCAACTTATTCAACTCCAATCGACATGTATACCTCTAATTAAAAATATATCACTTTAATTGAATAAAAATAATAAAAATAAATTTTATCACAATGCCATGAATTTCAAATATATATGGAAGTACATTTTCACTACCATTCTAGAGAGTGGAAACACTGACAATAAATGTTGTTAAAGTTTAAATTGTGGTTTCAAAACTCTAGTTCTGAAGCTTCCAAAATGAAAATTGACACTAATAAAACATATATATGGAATTATAAATTATGTTAAAATTTTATTGGTCTCCCATCATTCCCAATTGAAAAACCCACCACCCATTTTGGCCTCAAGAACACCGTTCCCAATACAAGAAAAATGCAAATTTTTAGCTTGAGTTCAAACATGCATAAAATGAAAATTATAAGTCATTTATAAGAAAATTAAGATAAATAAAATACATATTTAATCCATATAATCAAACCTTTGATCACTCAGGCATAATATTCAAGATCAATTCATTGGATAAGTTACATTGAGGGATCGAAAAATGCAACTTTTTGGCAGTGAACAAGCAAATTCTTGAGCTCCAACTAAAATTTCTACCTTCGAGACCTCCAATTACAAATATATCACTTTTATCATATAAATATAATAAAATTATATGTTATCACACTATCATTTTATTCAAATCCACCTATTAGTGCATTTTAACTACCATTTTGGAGAGTGGAAACACTAATAACAAATATTGTCAAAGTTTAAGTTCTACTTGTATAACTGTAAAACTAATGATTCTTGACTGAAAATTGACACTACCAACACATACAATGGGGTATATAACATCTATTATCAGGTTTTTGGCCTCCCATTAGGCTTGGTCGAATAACCCACCACCCATTCTCGCCTCAAGAACACCATTCCTAATACAAGAATTTTTCAAATTTTTAGCCTAAGTTAAAACACACCCAAAATATAAATCATAAGACATTTACATGAACCATTAGATCCATAAAATTTATATTTAATCCCTCTAATCACAACCTAGATCACATAGGTGGAAGCTTTGAGATAAATCTATGGAACAAGTTACAGTGAGGGGTAAAAAAATACAACTTTTTGGCATTGAACAAGCAACTTCTTGAGTTCCAATTGGTATTTCTAACTCCAAGACATACACCACAAAATAGATCACTAAAATAACATTGAAATAGGCAAATTAAATGTTATCACACTCCTATGACATTTAAATCCACTTGAAAGTGCATTTTTAGTACCGTTCTAAAGCACAAAAACATTGATAACAAATGTTTTTAAAGTTAAAGTTGTGGTTATAGAACTAAAGTTTTGATGCTTCTTGACTAATAATTAATACTAAAAACATGTTTAGGGGTGGATAAAATCTATGAAAATTTTCTTGGTCTCCCATCAAGCTTGATCGGCAAACTCACCACCCATATTAGCCTCAAGAACACCCTTTCTAATACAAGAAAAATGCATTTTTATAGCCTAACTTCAAACACCTGTAAAATGAAACTTGTAAGTCATTTCCTAAGATTAGATCATATCTAACTTGATATTATCTTAGCTTAAATAATATATAATTATTTATTGACAGTGCTAACTATTGGGTGAATATTTTGTCAGTCAGTAGTCTGATTGAGCAAAATAGGTCTTATCATCCACAACAAAGGAGATTGGTCAGCCCACTTTGTAGGTTTACTACATCAAAGGTGGAAAAATATCTCCTCTCATCAAGGGGAGGTTCCCTATAAATATGCAGGAGCTATATATACTATAAATATGTAGAAAATAACACTCAGGGGTGGGATACACCATATATCTCTCTTCTTTCAGAGATAATGTTCACAAACAAAGGAGAAAATCTTGGTGGGAACACTGAAGGCACTTCTCTACCCAAAGAGTATAATGCAATAGAATGCAAAGTTTCCACCTCAACTACCCAAAGAGTATAACACAAAGGATAATGGGGGTACAAAGTCATCTCAGAATCCTCAACATAGAAAGAAAAGAAAAACACACAGTAAAAAAAATGTGAATATGCAAAGTCTTCCCACAATTGGCTTCAAGACACCTTCCTTATTACTTTCACTAATTCTTCCTACCAAATTAAATAGATGAGAACACATTCAAAAGATAGACATAAGAATAATCTCCTAAAATGATACAAGCCAAAATAGCACAAAGTCTGCAAACAACTTCCTTTCTCATTCAAATAAAATGAAATGAAATTACAATCTAAGCTCAAAGTCTCAGTATTCTCCTTTCAACTAGGCAGAGTTTCACTTCTATAAAAATTAAAAGTCTCCTTTACTAATGAGAGAAATTACAATCTTATAGAAAACTACACAAGGCTTGGCATTCCTTCCCATGGGATGGCCCATGCTGCAGTCATTATCTTCAATGCACCTTTAGTTTTGTCTGGAGGGACCATGATAGGAATAGTGTATCGCAATAACTATGGTGTGTCTATTCCTCTAATATGTCTCTTCTTAGTATGGACTATCTGGTCCTTTTCTTGATATTTGTGCAGTTATTCATTGTCATTACTTTATGGATGAAAAACAAGGCTGCGTCCTTGATTTGGTGCACTCAAAAGTCTATGTCTACTTGATCCACTATTTCACCTACTGGAAATAACTATTTTGAAAATATTTTTGGTACTTTGGTCTCTCTGCTCTCACCCCTATAGCAATTTGAGTCTTTGAGATCCCTTTTCAACCAGTTGCTTGGTTCTTTTAAATTTTGCACTCTAATTGAATTTCCATGGATTTTCCCTCACTTTAAATTTGACGTTTGAGCGATCGTCAATGGTCGCTAGTTGCTTGAACCATGTTTAACTTTGAACCCATGAACCATTTTAAAGTTCAATGGTTCATCGCTTCATCTGTTCACTCTATCTCTTTTGGTCCATTGCTTCCCTACTTAAGCACTTCTTTACTCTCTGGTTGAACCATCACTTTCATTGAACTTGCCTTTGGAATCATCCATGTTGTTTCTTTCTTTGCTTGAGGCTGCCTTTAAACTACTTGAACTTGTGAACCTTTAAACTTTGAACTCTTTTGGTTCAAGGTTTAATTGGTTCATTGGTTCTTCCTCTACCCATCCCTTCCTTGTTCTTTCTAAGCTCTTTGATATTTATCACAGATGGTTAAACCTTTGAACCTGTGAACTCCTTGAACCATTTGGTTCAACGGATCAATGGTTCAATCGATTCATTCTTTGAAGATCTTTGTGTCTAAGTCTTTGAGGATTCCTTTCTACGTCTTTGTTTAGCCTCTGAAATGTCTCGAAGGGAAGGTGTCCCATTGGGTCCTTGGAAAAGGTCCTTTCTCTGACGTCAAGTGTCCCCTACAAGGGTATCTACCCTTCGGGCTTCAACTTCCCTGGCGGGTTCTTGCCTCTTCAGTGGGCTTTTGGCTTTTGGGCTATTTTAGTCAGGGTTTTCCTTCAGGCAAAAAGCCCAAAAGAATTCCTTTGGACAAAAAGTCTGAAGGAATTTTGCCTTAAACATTTTTTCAAGAAAAATCTTCTCAAACGAATTCTTTTGGCCTCTTTTACTTAGCCATTTTCTTAAGGGATTTCCAACTTTTGTCCACTTTTACTTACTGCCCTCCATAAGGGCACTTATTCCTTTGGCTTTGGGGTGGCCCCTTGAACCTACCGATTGAACTAACTTTTGGTTTAATAGTTCATTTGGTTCATTCTTCATTATTTGGCTAAGTTTGTTTAATCTTTTGCACCAAGCGTGTTGTACCAATTGGTCATTGAACCGATTGAACTATTGAACTAAAATGGTTCAAGGTTTAACGGTTTAATGGTCCAAGCCTTTATTCTTTGAAGCTTGCCGATGGAAAGTTTTGATTGAACCAAGGTGATAAACCAATCTTGGAAATGACTAAGTGTTAAATTTTTTTTCTTTTGATTGAAATCGCCTACAGAAGCCTTTGAACCTACTGAACATACTAATTAGAAGCATGTTGAGTCCATAGATTTCTAGAAAAGCTTTGAAAAATGAAGAACCCAAATGCTCAAAATAATTTTTGAAAAAGGGAGAGATGATTTTGATCTGATGAACCAAAATAGTTCATAGGTTGTCCCAAAAATGTCAATCATTTTTGGGGACAACGCTAACCACATGAATGTGGAAGCTTATCTAGCACCATTAATCTATAAAAAGATGTTAATAAGTAATTAAAAGTAAAAATTTGATGTACTACCTAGAAAATAAAAAAACATTTTGTAAAATTGATTACATATACATTTGAAAAGTTAACATACCTATTTATTTCAATCCAATGAACTATTAGGATCTACTCTAACCTTGATAGTATCAAGAATAATTTCATGGTCTAACTCCCAAACTTTCCATAATTTCTTGTTTAATGGGCTCCCATGATAATTTTATAATTGAATATTCATTACAAGAATCAAATTTGAATAGTGTATTATCTTTTTGTACATTTAAAACTCTTTAATTAACCATTGATCTAAATATTTTATAATATATTATCAAAACCAAGCTCCAGTGACTACCACTAACCTTGTAGGATAGTCAATGTTTTCTCTATATATAACTAGGGAAGTAAATTTTTTGTTTCTCTTTACACACTGACACAAGTAGTAATCAGTGTCTTATTTATTATCCCCATTTGTAATAACTATAAAAACATGGCCTGTATTAAAAAAAAACCATTTTTAATGACTATATGTAGATACATAATGAGAATAAATTTTACATAATAAAAATTATTCTACGTAATTGTTCTAGATCAGATACATAGTCAAAGTCATCTGATGATGTAATATTTATAAGTTGTAATTCTAGAACTTGATATATGTTTATTGGAATTAGAGGTTTGGAACTCCAATCATCCACCGACTCTTGTGACTCACACTCATTCCAAAATGATTCCATGCATATAGAATAAAACAATGCCAAGTGTCTCATATATACAATCCAAGAACTTGCATTTGATCTACAAAATGAGTGGTCACTTGAACATAATAGAGTCATATAATCCTAATACTTTACAAAGTATTCTTCTTCCATTACCCAAAAATGTCTACGAACATTAGAATTTAGTTGATAACCATGACACATGTTCTCATTACACCATTTAACCACAATTTTTGCATATGTCAAAAACACACCCTCTTCAAATTTCAACTCCTCCCTTACAATAGCTCTTTTTACAAATGTTGAATCACTATCATGCTCCCCTTTTCCATGTCCAACCTTAGTGAAACTCCAAATGTGTTCTACATTAGTGGTAATTTTCATCCTACCCAACCATTAAAACATCCATGAATTTTTTAATTATAATGTGAAATTGCTTGTCTTAAGATAATGTTGATTGATAGTAATGTTCCTCTGACTCAACTATTCATAGAACTTTAAAAAATATCCTTTGACATACTCTTAAAAATGTGATCAATCATCATTGATATATAAATCGTACTCCCTTAATATTTTAATTTATTATTCTATATTATCATATGCATGCATGAATATGGTAACATGTGGTGAGATATAATACTCTGATTGAACTTACATTTTGGGTTTGAATGTGTAATTTTTAGAAAAATCAACTACTAAAACAATTGACCCAAGTGGGAATTTATCCTTGCTTATATTTAAATGTTCATCTAATAAACTAGTTCTGTATGTGTGCCTTACATGCTCATAAACAATCGTTTCCCTAAATTTGACCTAAAATTAAGAAATAGGTATCTTTTTTGTAAGAAGCTCACACCTTCTATATTTTTTGTCATCTTTTACTTGATAAGTCACTAATTTATATTTGCTTAAACTAGCTAATTTTTGTCCAATTACACTTGGAATACCCTAATGGATACATTTTTTAATTTTGGCAATCTACCATAAATGTTATAATTTTTATTTAAACATGAATTATTGTAAAATAATTGTCCATTAGGTCTTTTATAAAACATAGTTGGAATAAATTACCTGGTTGGTTTTGGTGGTAAGTCAATTCCACATTCTTGCAAAATGTCATTAGTATTCAAAGTATAATGAATATGGCAAAAAGTATCTTAGTGCATTGAAAATTCAACATGTTGCCTACAATTAAAAGTGGTACATGTGTGATTTATTTTAACATAATTTTTTTCCATCTCAAAATATTTTTTCACTTACTACACATGTTATCAGTATATGATGGGAAGCATTACAATCTTTGGTGCATGATTTTGGGCCTATAGTATGATATGCATTGTGTATTTTTTTAACAATTTCATTGTTTTCATCATGTGTGTGTGTGTGTGTGTGTGTGTGTGTGTGTGTGTGTGTGTGTGTGTGTGGGTGTGTGTGTGTGTGTGTGTGTGTGTGTGTTATTAGACCTAATGTGTACATTATAGGTCTCATCTTAATTAATTGTATTAAGAAAATAAATAATTGACATTTTTGACTATCATAATCCAAATTATGAAAGAAAGTATCCCAATGTTTATAAGCTAACATTATTGAATGGTGACTATATATTTTGTTATGTATTGGTTATAAAATATTTTCATCGACTTCAATTAAGTACTTGTATTTTCTATGCACAATTCATGGAGGTGTTGGTAATGGTGGAATTTATTGAGAGAGTGTTTCAAAATTGTTATTACTTTCATTGTTTAGAGGTGGGATGGATGACATTTACTTCATTGTTTATTTATTTAGTATATGTTTCCATGAAATTTTATTAATGGTTAATTTAATCATTAGTTGGTTCCATCAAATTTTATTCATTCATGGGGGGTGAAGCATTATATATAGACTTATCATCAACAAAATCAAAAAGTTGGAAATTTGAATGTAAACATCCAATATTAACTAATTTATTATTTTCCATTTAATTAGTATTAATTTAATTATGGTCAATTTCATCATAGTTCAATCCATTATGGTCAATTTAATCATTTTTTTTTATTTCATTATTGTCAATTGGCTCATTATCTATGGCATTTGGTTTATCGAGATTAGGATTTGTACCCTGTCTACCATGAAGTTTTTATATTTGTATATTATGTTCCTCTCTCGAATATTCTAATTCCTCTGGTGTTTTTTTATTAAATATCATCCTCTTCTTTGGACCTGATCTATCACCCATCAAGGACAATTGACAACTTTTCAAAGGTTGGGTCAAATAAATAGGTACTACAAATCTCAAATAAGTATGCAAAGATTGTTTATGGTGATAAAATTATTGATTTGGGTTAAAAATAGTCATTGATAAGTGATTTTAGTCTAAAATAATAATAACACTATCATGTTATATAATGCGATCACATTATATAATGCAACTATGTTATTAGATAACATGATCACATTATATCATGTTTTCACATTATCTATTGTACAAGATTTTGATTCATCCAACATATTGAGAAGCATACATTAATAATGACATGATCATGTTATTATTAATAATATTTTGGGGTTAGTAATTAGAACTAAGAACTAAGTGTTACCTATATTAAGAGTAATGTGATCATGTCATTAAATAATGTGATCACATTACACTAAATATAGATTAGGGATTATAGACTAGGGATTAAGACATTAGTGCATAGGGTTTAGGGTTTAGTGATTAGGGATTATGGATTACAACTTATGTTTTAGGTATTAAGGATTATAATTTATGTATTAGGGTTTAGGTATTATGGATTAAGGAATATAAGGTTTATGTTTAAGGGTGTATGTAAAGTCTAATCATTTTGTGCCATCTCTAAACCTATTTTTTACTACAAAAGATGTTAATTGGGACTAAATCTATTGGTAAATAGGGAAAGTTTTTGGTTTACAATTTAGGGTATAGTGTTTAGGGCTTATGCATAGTGTACACATGGTTAATTTTAAATATAATTCTTGGTATATATGATGTTACTTTGGGATAAAATGATTGGTTTAAGGTTTAAAGAGTTTATATTTAAGGTTTAGAGTTTAGGGATTAGAAAATTTAAGAATTTAGGATTTGGGTATAGGTTTTAGGGTATATAATGTACAATCATGATGGCATTGGGGTAAATTAGAGCTAATCAATGCCAAAATAACCCCAAATTACTTCAGATGCACAACTAGATTGGTACTGTAAAGGTTATGTTTTATCCATAGGTTTAAAAAATGTATTTTCTGACATCTCATGATAAAATTAGTTATATCATAGTGCATGTATATTTGTGGCATGTAGTGGGCATTAGTGCATAGGGATTATAATTGATTTTGTGGGGATTAGGTAATAGGGTATAGGGTTTAGGTTTAAGGACATGCATATAAATTGTCTAATCACTCTATGCCATGTGAACCTAATTATTACTATGAATGATGTTAATTGGGACTAAATCAATTGGTAAATAGGAAAAAATTTAGGGTATAGTGTTTAGGGTTTATGGTTTAGGGTACACAAGGTCAATCACAAAGATAATTGAGAATAATTTGAATCACTTAGACCCATTTGTGAATATAAAATGTGTTTTTGGGTTGTCATTATACCCTAGATGTCATCATGTAGATTAAGTGAATTAGTCAAATGTGGTAATCAATCATGTGATTTAGGCCAATGCAAGTCCTATGAACTTAATTCTTAGTCTAAATGACGTTTTTTTGGGATATAATGATTGGTTAAAGGTTTAAAGAGTTTATAATTATGGTCTAGAGTTTAGGGATTAGAAATTTTAAGGATTAGGGATTAGGATAGAGGTTTTAAGGTATATAAGATATAATCATGAAGGTAATTGGGGAAAATTTGAGCTCTTTGAACCTATATCTATGAGTAAAGTATGTAGTTTGGAGCACAATTAGCCCCCACATCATCACAGATTGAGTCAATTAAGTTAATTTTGGTTTAATGAGTGACGCAATTTTGACCAAGTTCATCCATATGAACCTAATTATTACTATATATGAAGGATGTTAATTGCAGATAAATTTATTGGTTTAGGGTTTAGGGTCTATAATTTAAAGGGTTTAGGATTCAAGGCTTATGGCTTAAATTTTAATGTAAATGGTATAGGGTTTAGGGTTAAAGTCAAATGGTATAGGGTTTAGGGTTTAAGATATCAGTTATAAGGTCTAATCACTAAGATAATTGAAGAACATTTGAGCTGCTTGTTCACCTATTTATGACAAATATCTTCATGTTTGCATTTATAATAAAAATAGGTTAAATTATGCCATGTACATGTTTCATACATGTTATACACATGATTGATACATAAATTTGGTTTAGGGACTAAATTATTCCTAGATCGCACTCCTAATTATGAAAATTGACTAATTCGATCAATTTACGATATTAAATTGATCTTTTAATTTTGTGCCAAATTATATCTTACTATTGAATGGATTTAAATTGACCTCAAAAGTATCCTCAATTAAAATAATCAACTAACTCTTCCTCTTTGGTTAATTAGGTTGAGTGGGCTTGAAATAGCCAAAATTTACTTAAGATGCATAGCTAGATTGGTACTCCAAAGGCTACATTTTGTCCATAGGTTTAAAAAATACACTTTATAACATCATGTAATAAAATCAATTATATCATATGTCATGTAATAAGCATTAGGGCATAGGTTTTAGGCTTGAGGACTATACTATTAATGTCTAATCGTTCCATACCATGTTCAAACCTAATTTTTACTACAAAAGATGTTAATTGACACTAAATCAACTGGTAAATAGGGAAAGTATATGCTATAAAATTTAGGGTATCATGTTTATTTTCTATGGTTTAAGTCTTAGGTTTTAATTTATGTATGGTTTAGGTTACACGGGGTCAATCACAAAGATAATTGAGGATAATTTGAATTACTTGGACCCATTTGTGACTATATAATGTGTTTTTAGGTTTTCATTATACCTTGGATATCATCATGTAGATTGAGTGAATTACCCAAATGGGGCAATTAGTCACGTGATTTAGGCCAAATTGAGCCATGTGAGCTTAATTCTTACTATAAATGATGTTAATTTGGGCTAAAATGATCGGTTCAAGATTTAAAAGGATTATAAATATGGTTTAGATTTTAGGGATTAGGAAATTTAGGGATTAGGGCTTAGGGTATAGGTTTTAAGGCATATAAGCTATAATCATGATGGTGATTTTGGTAAATTTAATCTCCTTGAACCTAGATATGTGAATAAAGAATGTTAATTTGGGATCAATTATCTCCCACGTCATCATAGATTGAGACTATGAAGTCAATTGTGGTAAAGAGTGATGCAATTTTAACCAATTTCATCCATGTGAACCTAATTACTACTATATATAAAGGATGTCAATTAGGAATAAATTTATCTTAAGAGCCTATAGGAACCTCAATGTAAGGAATTTCATCCATATGATATCAATTGGGGATCCAAGTGCTCATCATATTTTAAAAATAAGTATTTTTTCAATTTGGTATGCAACTATGTCCAAAGGAACCATGTGTAAGGAATTTCATTCATATATAATTTAAATTTGGTCCTACTTGACCTTGATTGCATACCATATTGAACCTAATGAGTTAGGTTCCAAATGATACATTATTGGGGTGAACCAAGGCTTTACCAAGGAATTGTGTCAACATAATTCTAATTAGGGCCCTAATTTCACACCTTATTCAAATAATTGAGTGTTTGATTTGATCTAATATGAAATTAGGTCCAAATCAACCCTCTCTAAGGAATTACATCGATCTAATAAAAATTGGGATTCTAATTGTGCACCAAATTCAATTAAAAGAATATTTGGTTTAATATGATATGAAATTTAGTCCAAACAAGCCTTGTGTAAGAAATTTCATCCTTATACTATCAACAGGGGCCTTTGTTGATCCCAAATATAGAACATATTGAATTAACCAAATATTTAATTTAGTTGAATATGTAATTATGTCCAACCAAGGCTCATGAAAGTAACTGAATACATCTAATGTCAATTATGACTTTTTTAGCCCTGATTGTAAACTATATTTAATTAATCATGTATTTTTTTAATCTTATACATAATTAGGTCCAACTAATCCTCCTCAAAGTAATTTTATCCATATAGTGTTTATTGGGTTCCATTAGCCCTGATTACACACCATATTGAACCAATTGAGTATTTAGGTGCAATATGATATGTGATTGGGGCCACTCAATCCCCAAACAAGGAATTATATCCATCTTAAATCAATTGATATTTTTTTAGTACTATACACAATTGGGGATAATCAAGACCTATGTAATTAATTATTTCCACCTAATATCAATCAAGGTAATTTTTCACCCCATGTAAGGAATTGTTTAGGGATTTGATGACATACCATATTAAACTAAAATTAATTTTTAGTTTAATATAATACACAACTAGGGTAAAAGATCCCTGAGAAAGGAATTATGTCCATATGATGACAATTGGGTCTCTAATTACACACCATATTATAAAAACCAAGTATCTAGTTTAGTTTGATATGTAATTGGTGTCAACCAAGCTCCACCCAAGGAAATATGTCCATCAAATATCAATCATTGAATGATATCAAATCTTGACAAGAAAAACGGTCCCAAATAAGAATCTTAATCAGCCAAACTTTGATCATAAAATTGTTAGGCCTAGTGGCTCCTGTTTGGGTTTTAGGGTGTTGAGAATACATAACATTATCATGTTATTAATTAATGTGATCATGTTACTAATATATTTAATCATGTGATCATATCAATAATTTAATCATATTATTTGAATTTGAATTCAATTTCCATGCCTTTTATCTTTGGAATGGCTTATATTCCCAAGCCAAAGGCTTAGACTATCAATGTATAGTCAAGTTTTGAAAGTTATGATAAAAAAGAAACAAATTTAAACTTTTCTTTCCAAATACACTATTAATTTCAACATTAAAATTGAAAAACTTAATACCATTGTGATGAGCACACTCTCATATTTCAAAAATATGATTTTTATAATTTTTGGACTAATTTATGGTTTTAAACTATGTTTATTTCTATCTATACCTTTTTTAGGCCACTAAACGTCATAAACATACATGCCTATACATGTTTGCATAATTTATATTTATTTGATCCAAGTCAAAAATTAGTTATATGGTCACAAACTAGACCTAATTCTACACATACTTAAAAAAAAATTGATTTTCATTTTTTTGGAGTTAGTTAGGTGCATCGCATGGATGGCTATCCAGTTTTTATCAATTTTTATGATCTATTTACTTGTAAAATTCATAAAACAAAAATTATTCATTTAAAAAAATAAAAAATAAATATAGATTACAAAATACAATATCTTATCTGAATTTTCCTCAAAAGGTTTCAAATAATATTAAATGCTACTCAAAAAATGGTGTGCCACACAGCCATCTATCTACTTTGTTTTCTATAAAAATAAGAGTTACTCTTCAAATTTTAGATGTTTGACCTAGTTATACTTAGCCATTTTTTAAAAAAAATAGTGTTTCATAAACTATACTCAAAATTATACATTTCCTGAAAGAACTCAACTAGGAAGCCATCAGGGCCAGGAGCCTTTCCTTTTTTAAACTGAAACACCACATCCTCCAACTCCCTCAAGGAAATAGGTTTAAGAAGAGAAGCATTCATATCCATAGTCACTATAAAGGGAATACAAGCCATGATAGAGGATTCCTCCTCACTAATAGGTGGGGTATCTTCAAAAAAGAGAGCACAAAAAAAATGAGCTGCCTCATTAGAGATCCCTAAGGAGGAAGAAAGAACATAGCCCTTAGGAGAGGAGAGAGAAGAGATAAAATTACCTTGTCTTCGCACCTTCACCAATTATGGAAGAAGGAAGTGTTCATGTCCCCTTCCTAAAGCCAATCAACATGGGCCTTCTATTTCCAAAAAAATTCCTCATGAAACTCCCATTCCTCCATGTCTTTCACCACACTGACCTCAAGTCTGCTTAGATTCGCATCCAAACCTTGGTCCCGAATCTACCTAGTAATAAAATCCAAGTGCTCCTAGGCAACCCTTTTTTACTGAAACATGTTGCTGAATTGAGACTTATTCCAATGTTTCAATTTATACTTCACATGTTGAAGCCTCTTCATAAAAGAGTACATTGTTGTACCTAAAGTAGGTCATCCTGCAGTCCACCAGCTAGAAACCAAGTCAAGAAGACTCTCCTCCTTGAGCCACATAAGCTAAAATCTAAATTTTTTTTTCTTAGGATGATCAGTGAAGTAGGTAAAGAATTTAATCAGCCAATGGTCTGATCCTTTCCAATCTAAAATATCAAAACTTGACAGCCACTTGTCACCCACCCAAAAATAAGACACAAGAAACCTGTCTAACCATTCAGAGATGGCATCATCTCCAAGCATCCTATTATTCCAAGTAAACATGCCATTTAAAGGTTTAATATCCACCAACTAGAGTTGAGCCAAAATCTCCCTTAGAATATCTTAAGAGGGGTCCAAATGAGGCACGTGCCCCTCCTTTTTCTCCTCAAGGGAGGAAATTGCATTGAAATCACTTGCCATAATCCAAGGGAGGAAAGGATCGAATGATAGATTGATATGTGACCATAGGAGTGTCTTTTTAGGGACATCTGTTGGAGTATAAATGTTAAAAAGAAGAATTCTTTCCCCTGTTTCCAAACTAATTACAACCATAGAGATGGAAGATCTACTAGAGAGCCACCAAATAGGGGAAATTCATCAAGGATCCTAGAGGTAAGCAAGACCCCTTGATCTACCTTGTGTACCCACACACTAGCAACACCCTCCATTCAAAATCTTAGAAACAAACTGCATCATAATGTCCATAGATAACTTTGTCTCTTGAAGGAAAACCACATCTGGAAAATGAGCACTAACCAAGTCCTAAATAGCCTTTTCTCTAGGGACACTATTCATACCCCTTACATTCCAAGATAACACGATCATCATGAAGGGTGAGAGAAGTGAGTATCTAATGTCTTCACTAACCTAGATTCCACCAATGTCTCTCCAACTAACTTAACTTTCTCCTGATCCTTCTTTTTCCCCACCTTCTGGGGCTTATCAAGAGCACCCTTTTTCAAAGATTTTTTCTATAGACTCATAATAGATGAAGAAGAGATGGCTTTTTTCTTACCAGGGTCTTCCAAACTTGGTCCACTAGCTAAACTCATTTTTTCATTCAAAGAGGCCATGGGGGTTTCTGCCAAACCACAAGAATCCCTAAATCTAGCATCGAGGGGAGAAGCAATTGAATCCATCACCACCCCAAAATCCACCACAGGATCAAGGGCTGTGGTAGTGACAAGCAAAGACCTAGAGTTAAGATCAACTAAAGGAGAGGCTTTAACATGCATGTCAGAAGAAACCCCCTCCTCATTGGCTAACTCATTCAAAGCCTCAAACTTGTTAAAAGTCTCCTCCTCTTGATGATCTTGAAGAGTCCTCTTCTGACCCCAATTCTTATTTCATGCCTTAACTGACACAAAACCATCTTTATCCGGTACCACCCCTTGCATGTGTGCTTTACCCTTTTCTACCCTTGGAATAGGCAGAGCCTTCACATTATCTAAACCATGAGCACTCGAGGCACGAGGGCATCTCCTTAGAAGATGGCCATACTCATGGCATAGCCGACACCTAAAAGGTAAAGTCTCGTAGTCTACCTATTGAGTCCAAGAGCTAGACCCAATAGTGAGATCAATAAAATCTGGCAGAGGCTGGCTTAGGTCAATCTCCACACAGACCCAGGCATGATAAAAAATTTGCTTCTCTAGAGTTTGTTGAGATGGGCCAATAGGCTTCTCTAGTAGCAATGCAATTGATTGTAGAATATCCTATCTCCAACATTCCAATGGTAATCGAGGAAAATGTACCCACACTGACACCTTTGAGGGTAGCTCCTCTATTGAATTAAATCCTACATGCCAAGGCTTCATGAAGAAGCCAACTTGATTATAAAAGTAAGACCATACCTTAAAAATCTTGTTATGATCAGAGATACATGAAAAGACCACCAAAAACAAGTTATTCACAGCTAGCAAGATTTCAAAATCACCTTCCAAATTCCATGACTTGTGAATCTAGGGTTCTAAAAAAGGCATCAAAACCCTCAATCCCATAAATTTGTAGATTAAAGCATGTTTTATATAATACTTCAAGTCCTCAGCTACCACCTTTGTTTGAATCACTAGCTTCAGATGAACTTGAGCTCTTTCCAACCATCTATTTATCTTATGAAATTTCAAAGCACCAATGTTAAAAACTCTAACATCAGGTAGGGGTGGATGAAGAAACCCATCACCAACACTAGCCATAGCAACATCCCTAGAAGTCTCACCAAAAACCATAGACCCTGCCATTCGAGAAACCTTCAAACCCTCATGCCCAACACTAGCACCGAATAAAGCGTACATTCAAGAAACCTTCCCCCCCAATAAAGCTAAAGACCCCACCCCTTTTTAGGAAATATCCCCATAGGGCCCAATCTAAAAACAAATTCCATGGGCTGCAAAGATTAAACACCTACAGACCATGACCTGCTATAGGTCGTGGGACTGCACAGAGCTCCCACGCGCTCGCTCGCTCCATCCACCTCCATCTGTTAGAAAAAAATTGATAAACTTTACTATAAGTAAAGTGCATAAGTTTTTAGACCAATTTACAAACCACATTGAAATATTTATCAATAAATTCTAAAGAAAAATTCTTTGATTTTTACATGCCAATCTTTAGAATTCGTGTAATAATATGAAAATTCAAATATATTTTAATTGTTTACTTACAAGGATATAATTTTACTTACACCATTAATGGCCTCTTTGATTTTAGTACCTATGTGGGTTGAGTTTCCCTTCCTCAACCTCGCTTTTAGGCCCATCCTAAAGGAAATCATTGCCCATGTGGGTAGAGTCATTTTGTGCAAAACTAATAGTGAACAATTTGTAAATCTTAGAATTTATTCTCTTACATGGATTGAGATGGACCTCTAATAGCCTCTTCCTAATTATATCAAGTTAATTGGTCATGTTTCTGAAGTCTCACAACCTATGATTTTATTGAACAATTCTTATCAAATATATTTTTAGGTAAAATTAGATCACACCACCAAATACCCAGTGTTCTCAAAGAATTCAACAGTTCACCATCTAGAATATTGAAATCTCAAGCCTAACAATATTATTAAGTTAGTCAAGTCACACTTCTACAATTCTTGACCTCATGCAGTCACCCCCAACACCTTGCCATTGTCTCATTTGAACATGAAGAACCCACATAGTCAGCATCTCTATATGAGGATGTTGATATAGAACAAGGGTGGCATGTGGTTATAAAAAGGAAGGAGCTCAATGACCCTAGAATAAATCTTCAATATAGACTCCATTATCAGACCCATTTTTTATAACAAGAGTGCATACGATAAATTCCCCCACATATTAATAAATAATGTTCTCACTCTTATATAATAATGGGGTATCTACCTCTAACTTAGACATTAATAAATTGATTCCTCTTAATAACCAGCTACTAGCCCTAAATGCAAAGACATAAGAATGTGTTCCACTTTATCAATCAAGTGTAACATAATTTATTGGAAACTAATGGGTTTATCAATCCCTAACCCATGTTTTAGATTAATAATACTATAAATATCTATCACCCTAGCATGTTTTTTACTCAGTAAGCAAAGGTTTGGGGTTTAGAAAAAAGTATAAAATCAAAAAATTATTGAATGATTAGACATTTATTCAATCAACTCATTACGATGGAAATGGTAGAGTTATGTTTAGTTTCACCACATGAATCATCAAATTTATTATTCAACAAGGGGAAGATCCTTCTGATCATTGTATTTGGATCACTTTCCATGTTTAAAATATAATTGTTGGTTTATTTTTGGTGTATGTATCTAATGATCATCATGAATGCACACACCTTTGAAAATGGATAGGAGATAACCTTCCCTTTAGTAAGTGGGTTGTTGGATGTGACTTTAACATGAGAGAAAATAAGATAGACTAAAGTTGGCTTGGTGATTAAATAAACTATCCCTATTCAAATTTAGGACTTGGCATTATTTTAGGGACTTATTAGGATTTTTTGACACCATACATGGGAACATTTATATTTAGAAGGAACACCATTTTTCATGGTCAAATTGTAGATCATGTCTTCATAGAAAATTCAAGCATATGGAAAAAAACATATTTATGCCCAAATCTTCAAGTCACTTCCTTCTCTTGAGGGAAAATGGTGCATGTGAAACTTATTAGCACTTTATCTTACCATATTCCTATTAATATGTAACTTTATCTTATTGGTGGTGGAGATAGTTATTTAAATTTTACATACAGACTTAGTTTGACTCATTAGAACAATAAGGATTGTATTTTTTCCCTTGTTGATCTTTGGAATTTGGTCACCAAGTTTCAAGAAACAAACACCTAGATCCTTTAGTGGTAATAAAAACTTGAAAGATGCCTTTATTTTCTTTGATATTATGGTAAAAATGTTTTCTAGGGCAAGAAAAGGGAGGAAAGGTATCTAAGAATAAGGCTTTAGAAAGTACGTAAATTCTTCTCTAAACCTTTGGATGAAAACCTTCAAAGGATAGGGATTGTTGTGTAAAATAAAATATGATAATTTAAGCTTGATTGGACATAAGTGGATAAAATATGATTATATCTTATTTTGATTAATGTGGGAGATAAAGGCTCTAAGTTATTCTTTTAGTAATTTAAGCACAAACACCAAAAAGAAAGAATAATGTCCATATTAGACCATAATATGATCTCATTATCCTCTTTTGTTAGAATTAAATATGAATTCATCAATCATTATAAAACTCTCTTCGTTGCTGAGAATGTGTATGATGTTTGCTACATTGAATTGAGTAATGTGGTGATCCATTGTATTCCCACATAGATCATGCAAGACATGTGTGATCACCTTGGTAGGGATATGATCCCAAATTGATTGGAATACACTCTTTTCTCTATGCTAGATGAAAAATGACGCAAATTAGAAGGCTTCCTAGCTAGATTATTCAATGACATGTGGCATCTTATTTATGATGACTTTTTCCATGTTTTATCAACGCTGAACAAGTTGGCTCCCTCGATACCTTTATCAACAAAGGGATTACAAATCTCATTCCTAAAGGTATCTATGAGAAAGATAACACAACCAATTAGTGACCCATTACTCTCCTTAATAGATCTCTTACAAGATCATTGTTAGATTTTATTTCTCATTGTTTTAAAGTAGTGGTGAAAGAGATTTTTAGGCTTGATAAAACAATATTTATTGATGGGAGGTTCATTCTATACAATCTGAGATTGGATTTGGAATTTTGAAAATGGGCATATAAAATATCCAATACTAGCTAATTGTTAAGCTTGACTTTGACAAAGCTTTTAAGAGAATCAAACAGTTGTTTATTGTTAATATGTTAAGCTGGTTGGGGTTTGAAAAAATAATGATTCGCCACATTAAAATGTTTTTCAATGATTCCTCATCTATACTTTTATTGAATGGTTCTTTCACTAAATCCTTTGTGCTTCAATGATCTATTTTCCAAGGTTGTCCTCTAATTCTTTTTCTATATGTTTTGGCTATAGATGCTCTTGGATACATTAAATGGCAATACAAATTTAGTGAAGTTAAATGGCAACACCTTGGACTTTCTATTTGGAAGTCCAAAGTTAATGTCATGGGTCTAATTGTAGCTTGGTGGCTACTCCTTCACAAAATGTATATCGGTGACAACATCCAATTTATTACCATCAACCCTCTCAAGTGTCCAATTTTTAATCTTCTTTAGTCTATCAATTATATATTTTGGAGATGTAAGTTTTCTAAAACATATTCAATTAAAAATAAAATAAACTAATTGTTTTGAGTGATATCAATAGCACCTTCCCTTAACAAGGGATTGCTACTTTGGACAAGATGACAAATTTATAAAAATAACATTATTTTACATTGTTATTATAATGCTAAAAAGATGTTATTGACAGGTGAATCCGCAAGATTTGCCTCACGGTTTTACGGATGTTCAGTGGTTTTCCATAGCAGATTGTGAGTGGCTGACAGTCGGCTGACTCTACTGAGTGGTTGACAGTTTTTTTGGTTGGCTGTGTATATGTTGGGTCCTTTGCTCATCGTCGTCTTCCATATAAACAAAGTGAAAAAGTAGTCAAGATGATGAAAAGAGGCGAGTGTGAGATGATCACATCAGATGGACTGACGTACTATTCACATTTTCTGTCGACACATGGGCCCTACAATTTGCCAGTGACTATTCTTCTTAAGGGAACATATGTTAACGGAGAGAAGCATTTATTCTTAGCGAAGCAGTCAATCAGGATAAGCTGCATTTAAGTTAGAATAATTAAAGTAGCACGAGGTGAAGGAGCACCAGAAGAGCAAATAAATTCTACGCTTAAAGGATTCAAACAATTGTCATAGCTCTAAGTAAAGGAAATTCCTTAACCAGACTTTTGCTATTGGTAACAATAAGAGCAAAAAAAAAAAATTAGAAACAAAGAATGATGAGAATGGCACAAAAAAATGTAGCAGAAGGGTTCGATCCCTAAAGCTAACCCTGATCAAATTATCGAAGAATAAAACAAAGATAAGGAAAAGAAACAGGAAAAAAAACCGTTCCCTATACTTGGAATTTGATTGTTGATGTTTTAGGAAATGATAAAATGTTTGATGTCATGTGGGAGGCGGTTAAGTCCAGGGATAATTTTGCTTCTGTTTTTTACTTGCTACACCATGGCGGATAATGCGAACGAGGCAATCATGTCGTTTGAGATTGCGGAAACTTATGGATGCCCACAAGATGTTGGGGCGTTCAATTGTCTTCTGTGTGCTCTGTGTAGGTATAAGCAATTGGTCAAGGAAGGAAAAGTGGTGAAGGCGAAACCGACGTTTGGGAAGATGATTGTGTGGCGGCCTATAATTCATTCTTGGGTGTACTCAGCAAGGGGGGACAAGTGGATGAGAGCAGGGACTACTTTCCGAACAGACACTTGTTGGTTGCATTGGAGAATGTTAACGCCATATTAGCACGATTCTGGCAAAAAGAAAAAGACAGGTGGCCTGTTCTCATAAGCTAGTTTGAATTTCCTCACACTTAATGATAATAATATTATATATTTTTGTTATACTACCAAACGGTTTAACATTTTATTTTAATTTGTTGATGTTTTATGAATATTTTAGATTAAAAAATGCAAAGGGGCGTGGAATGAGATGTCTCTTAACTAATACAGTTCTTTTTATACACGATCAAAAACCTGACATGCAACAGACACAATCATTCATTGTCTCATTCATATATATATAATATTTTAATATATATCATATTAGAAAATTAATAATATGTATTATTATTTTTATAATTAATATTATTTCTAATTTTTATTATATAATATTTTAATATATATTGTATTAATTTTTTAATGAAATATATTTATATAAATCGTAGTTATGTATTGAGAAATTGAAAGAGTTTGGTGGAAGTCGCAGATTATATTGGTAGATGTTATACATCATACAACTTTGTGCGTAGATATGTTCATGTTTCTTCAAGTCCACTCCTAAAATATATTGTTATTCCCCTCATTATCACCATATCTTCTTCAAAAATAGTGTAAACGCACCATAACATTTACCACCCTATTAACCCTTTGCACCATGAAATTGGATACAATCGACGTGTAAATCAAAAAAGTGCAACAATAATACTATATAATAAAAAATACATGAAAAATTAATTTAATGCTACCAATAAATTATTAATTATAAAGAAAAATAAAATATAAAAAAAAAAAAAAACATTACGTAAAGCATAGAACATAAAGCTCATATAAAAATAGCTAACGAAAAAGATTTAAATAACAACTAATCGTAAAAAGATGTTACAAACGACAACACATGCTCCCTGTTTGACACTTAAAAATGAAAAAATAACATCCTTTTCACCATTCCTTTTCACCATTCCTTGTACCATCGAAAAAACTACTAACATTAAAGTCTTTTTGTAGGAGCTCCGTGTAGTTGTAGGCAATACTTGCATCCAGTTACAATATGTTAGGATACCAAAAACTGTGCTTTTATAATCATAGCTTTACTTTCCCTTACCTGCAACGTATTCCACACATCTTCCCAAAACAAAGCGAGTGGAGTATTTTTGTATACAAATCAGGATCATGAATTGAACAACACCGTACCTACACACTATAAACACCCTGTGGAGATTGTTTTGAAAAGTCTGTCGGACGCAAATGTAATCGTATGGAAGCGTTTTGGTGGTTCAAATGTGTGTCCGTAAGTCGAGCATGCGCAGGTCGAAGATGTTTAAGGTTAATCTCGAAAGGGGCGCATATCGCTCAAATTTAAATAGTTTTATCATTGCATTCACACTTCTATATTTTTTAAATAAATGGAATCTAATGCAAAAAGATTTAGAACATGGAGTGTAATTTTATATAAAATTAACTTGAGTATTATTTGTACAACATTTGAATTAGGGTTGTAATATAAATATAATTTTGCATGTGTTAAATATAAATCGAGTTTTATTTTTTAGGTTTATTTTGAGAAATCGTTCTCCTAGGGATTTGTTATATGGTTATTTCATGTATCATTGTCTTGTTTACTTCTACATTAGATTATTTTTGTGATATTTTTAATATTAGATTTTAATTATTTTGGTTTCAAATCTATTTTTGTAAATGGTCTTCAACTAATTTTTAGTCATTATTGTTTTTGGTGTTGGGAAGAATTGTGTCGAATTAGGGCTGAAAGTTTGTCCCTAAATTTTTTGATGAGGTACAAATTCAAAATATCTTTCTTAACCTTTTGTTTATTTTCAAGTAGATGATGTATAAAATATTTTTAAATGGTATGAAAATAATTGCTTTATTACTTACTATGTTGGTCACAACCCCTCTAAATATTCTATTAATGCATGGATCAAACACTATTAGCAACCATTGGAATTAAATATAATGGAGTTCACATCCTCACCAAGGATTTTTTTTCATTTTTTTCTTCAAGGAACATTCATAATTGAAATATTTACTTACTAAATTGAGTTATTGGTTTTTTTAGAATAATTTTATGATAGCATCCTTGTGGTCTTGTTACTTTAGGGCCTCTAGGAAAAATACCTTCAAGGTGTTAGTTTTTGTTGAATTACATGGTATTCCAATCCCTTTGTGGTTTTTTATTTCTAATATTGTCAAATCCATAGAGAATGTGTTTTATAAAGAGATGGAAAATAAATATTGTCCATATCCAAAAAAGTGCATTTGTGTCGAAGTTAATTTAACAAAAAAACATGAAAGAATCTACATTATTCAAATAGAGACTAAAGGGTTTTCACAAAAAATCAACTGCATCAACCTTTTGAACACATTTTTTTGTCAATCACTCAACCATAGTATTAGTGACTATCCCCTCATGGTTCATTTAAGGCTGACAATCATGCAAAACCAACTGAAAAGCAAATTTTGGTTGAAAAAATAATGGGTGGAATACTGTTACAAACAAAAAGTGGTAGTTAGGAATAACAACAATAAAATCTAATCAAGTTTCCATTATAAAACCTTGATAGGATGTGAAACAAATGGGAAGAGTTATTCCCCATCCCCTCTTACTCCTCAAACTCATGGCCCACTTGTTTCTCTTCATGGCCATATCTGTCATTAAAAAAATTTAATTGGTTATTTATAGTCCCAGGACATCCTCAAATAGTTCTCATCTTAGTGGCAATCATGAAATCTAGTTCATGGTGGTGACAACTAAACCCAGTAAATAATGGGAATAAATTCCCTTCCATTTCACTAATTGATACGACATCAAAAACCAATTTAGAGTTAAAAAATTTCCTCTCTTGGTTCAAAGGTAGAATTTTAGGATGGGCTTAGATTACTACAAATGGAGGATTATTCTCAAATAATCTACTCTCTAGGAAAATATGAGGTCTCATATACTTTTCTCATAGTTTATTTGTGTGAGCCACTAATCAGTGATTGGGTAATTTATATTTATATGTTTGAAATAAGTTATAATTTCTAGGCTTCTTATACAAATTTATTTTAGAAGTATTTCATCTAATTTAATGTAATTTCATAGTTTATATGAAGGTGGACATGGTAGCTCAAATGCTCATAAAAATTCCATTCATTATTACCTCAAGAAAAGACCCTTCGCATTGCATAATTTAGGTGATATTTGATTATTTTTTATATAGATATTTGTGTTGAATTGGTCCTCTATCTGTATAAAACATATATAAAGTAACCCCAAAAAGATGGTCAGCTCAAATATTTGAAATTTCCAATCAAAGCTTCACACCAAAACTATGGCATAGCCAACTAGCTGGCATGCCATGAAACATCTACATATAGAATAAAAACACACAAAACCTAAAAAAATCCCAAAAAGGAGTAGGCTAGATAACTGAGAGATAAAGTAAAAACTAAAAAAATTACCAGTGACCAGAATAGAAAGCTTCATAATAGTTAGTTAGTGTCCTCCTTTTTATCAATCACTACCACAACATCATTCAAATCTCTAGCCTTTGAATAACTCACATAAAACCTTCCTTTATTCCTCACCCTTTGAATTTGAAGTATAATTCCACCAAAATAAACTATAGATTGGTTTCTATTAAAACACCCATTTATCATCGTAGTAGCCACATGCTTGGGAGCCCATGTCTACCAAGGGTAGTGTTACAACCATCCCATGAATCACCATCCTTTATAGGAGTTTGACAACAACCACTCAATTTTTATTATGCTTAGATTCCTTCCACAATTCCATTTCTAGAATGGGACTCTTAATTTGAGTCAAAAGTGGCATGGATAGAATATGTCCTTTTGAAGACTCAATGTCAGAAAACATCCATTGAATATATTCCACAAACACAACCAAAACCATAAACCTAGTTTTTAGGGCTTTAAATGATGATATTGGAACTAAACTAATATTTTTAGACTAAAAATGGTAATTTGGGGTATGGTCCCAATTCCACCCTTCTAATCTCCTCCAAAAGCCCTTGACAGTGGTTTAAAATCAAAATAGAATGACCGTAATTTACTCACCATATCTTTTTCCACCATCAATGCCAGAACATCATTTATGAACTTGGATACCACCTCTGAATTGACTCTACTATGTATGTTCTTTGACACATATTCTTCCCTCAAGACTTTCAAAATAGTGTAGAAAATATCCTTAGTATGATCCAATTAAATGTTTTTCAATTGAGCCCTATAAATACTACATTCAAATTCCATTTATCTCATTATGCTACTACCAAAAACCACTAGTACCCTAAATACTAGATCCACCTCATGATCCATCATGAAAAAAAACTCGTTGGAATAAAATGTTAACACTCCACCATAGAACCAAAAAAATGTGTGATCAAAGTTGAGACATGCCAATTCACACTTATCAATGTAAATGAATCTAATAACCACCTCCATTTGCATGGGTTGGGCGATAATTAAAGAGTGACCTAACCGGCAAGTCAACAAAAAATAATTAAAACCACTTAAATCCTTTGACAAAAATAATTAGGATAATAATCAATAATATTTAAAGGACAAAATTGATGACAAAAATCTTATGAAAATATTCCCATGAAGACCTTTGGTTCTCCATATGCAATTCCTCTCTTTGATCAATCCCATAACTATCTATAAAACTACAGTTGAATTGGCTTTTCCAAAAGAATGTTTACAATCCCAAGATGAGAGACTATCCAAGCTTTCCCATACTGTAGCTAAAATGTTTTCCAATTTTTAGGAGATTATTGAATTTTTCCTGAGAGCAAAGATCAAGATTTGATTGTCTCCTTAAATGAGAAGTTTGTCAATTTTAGACTACAATACCAAATCAATCCCAATTAAAAGACCTTGAGCCTCAGCTTCATTATTCATACCATCCATTAATTTCTTAAAAATAACTCTGAGGCATCAATAACTCCTGAGTGGGATAGTACTATGAAAGAGGAGTATAGTTTCTTGTAGAGTAACAATGCTTGGGATTTATTCCCACTTCCCAAGGTAAGAAAACATGTTTGATGTAGGTGGATCTATAAAAAAAATTATAGTAGATGAGTTTATAGACAAGTTCAAAGCATGTTTGGTAGAAAAGGGTTTTTATCAAGTACTTGACATTGATTACACAAGATGTTCTCTCGAGTTGCTAAAATAAACTCAATCTGACTCACTCTCACCATTGCCACAATATATCATTGGGATGTTCATCTAATGGATGTGAAGAGTACCTTTCTTCATGGTGCCCTCAAAGAGGAAATACACATGGAGAAACCACAACGAATTATGGAAGTTTCATCCTTAGTTTATAAAATTTATAAATACATTTATGGACTCAAAGAAGTTACTAAATTTTGGTATGACAAGATGGACTCCTTTCTTCTTTTGATCAGGTTTGTCGAATGCCATTCAGATCCTAATGTATACATTTTATGGTAGGATGTTTCACCATTGATTCTAGTTCTCAATGTGGATGACCTATTCATCACAAGGAGGTCTCCATCCATCTTCACAAAAGTGATAAATGATTTATCTAATAGGTTCTTAATGTCTAACTTGTGTTTATTGCATAACTTCCCTGGGATTGAAATTTATCAATATAACTATGAGATCACTATTTCATGATCTATGTATGCTCTTGATTTAATCACATGATTTAGCATGGCTAGCTACAAGCCAACTCTAATTCTTTATCAATTTTGTGTGAGTCTCTCTTAGTTGATGTTACCTTGTGTCAATAACTTATTGGCATTCTCATCTACCTTATGAACAATAGACTTGATATTTCATATGCAGTGGGCATAGTCTCAAATTCATGAAATAAACACATGAAATTCATTGGAAAGCATCAAATAAAATCCCCCACTAATTTGAAAAAATTGATACATATCTTAAAAAATTCATAAAAATATTTTCAACAATATTGAACATTTTATCTATCGATATATAAAATATCATATAAAAATCATTCATTTTATAAAAAAATGTGGGTCTATACACCTGCAGTCTATTTAATGTTTATAAAATAAGTACCATATCTTTATAAAAAATGCATTAAATTCATATAATTTTCTCATCTAAGTATTGTGTATGTACATACTT
>JARHVA010004328.1:0-50000 GCA_037957365.1 Torreya grandis | reverse complement strand
AGACACTGAGTTTTTAAAATCAAAATTTTTTTTAGTGTCATTGAGAAATTTTCATTTCCAATCATAATCCCATTGTATATGATTTAGAATAGGCAAGTGGAAACCATAAAGTTAAAAAAATAAATGTTATTTGAATACATCACTCCTAAGTCATAAGGGCACAATTTGAATCATTTTCTAGAGTGTTGAGATTGGAACCATGTCTAACATATGATATAAGTTGGGTTGAGTGGTGAAATGTAACAGTCAATTTCTCAAGTTTTTTCCTCTAATAATATGTTAATAAATCTTTGTTTATTAAAAAATAAGATGATGGTGATATTTCTAAGGAATATAATATGGTTTATTCACTACTTGAGAAAAACCACTTTGACACCTAGTTGTAGACCTTAACATCTAAGATTAAATTGTTACTTACAAATTTTTAGATATACACAACCACAAGTTATAAAATTTAAGGATAATTACATTAGATAAAAATTTATTACCATGCACTAAATTTTATATTTTAAGGCAAAGAAGGATAAAATAGGAAATCAAAACTATTAAAACTACACATAGTAACATCACTAGTATGCCAAATATTGGCCTTATCCTTTTAAGACCACTATAAATTAGTGTTTCTATCCTAGGAAAATATGTTATAAATAGCTCAATATTACAAATAATTTTATATGTGATTCCTTGTAAATTAATCCCTTTAAGTCAAAAACTTTGTGAATACCTCCTCTCTTTGGATGAGCTTTATGCTATCAGCCAATGTATGGCTAATGATAAACTACCGAGATATGATTTTCCTTGTGAATTTTAATATTAAACCTAAAATTATTTTACACCTAACTTGTTTTAATATTACATGGAATATTTATTCAATAAAATTTTGGGGCCATCATCAACAAAGGAAACATGAAGCATATTATTAATGCCTAAGATCAAAAACATGTTTCCAATTAAAGAGAAATTACACTTTCCATGTCTCCTATAAAATTATAACTAAATATTTAGAACTTTAACTTTATCATATCTAATAATAAATCATTACAATATATAAAATTAGGTTCATAAAGAAAATTACACTCAATAAAAAATAATTGATATCTAAGGAGTGGAATGGTCCGACACCTCTTGGAAGAGGACCCTCTTTCTTAAACTTGAATTTAAAAATTATTATGATTATATTGAGTGGGTTTTAACTCTCTCCATGATTAAATCATTAGGGTTAGTTAAAAAACTACCTATTAAAAAACTCTTCTAAGAGGCCGTGTATTTTTTACAATCAATGGTCAAAAGTCTAAATATTTTATGTCACTCTATTTAGATAACATTCCCTCTCACCTATACATTATACATTCTTTAAGATGAATAATTTAGATATCATATTATGTTTAAATCTACAAGTGGGATGATTATGCCAATTTAATTTCCTAATGTCACCACTCATTTAATGAATTTTAAATTTATAGATGATTCATTTCATCATGATTGCATATAATGAGGACTCCTTCTAGGAGGGGATTTATTTCCCTAAAAATATTTATAGAGCTTCTAGATCTAATATATAATTTGGTAAAATAAATGCTAAAAATAAAGTATGATGTTCTTTTCATAATGGTTCATATAATTTCAATAGAAATGAAAGAAAATAGGAGAGGATTTCAAGTTCCTATGTGTTCCCTTCACCTTTAATAGCTATCCTACCAAGTTATGGTAATATGTGAATTAAAGAGTTAAGAAATAAATTCCTACAAAATTTCCACGTCTCTCTTTTTAGAAGTAAAATTTCAAGGCTATACCAAAATTATTGCCACCACTCATGTATACTACTCTTCTTGTTGGTATCCTTCAAAATCATCGAATGATATTTTATCAAATTTTTATATACATTTTCTCTTGGCCAATCCTTAGTAGTCTTGAGGATTTCAAAAAAATTATGTGGGTATTTGATGTATTCCTCTTGATAAATTAAGCATGAATATTATTTATATCTTTAGACAAATCACTACTCACTATACTAAATAGACTATGAAGGATATTGAGGCAAATGAGTCTCCAAAATCATTTTCATACATTTTATTTAAATAAGATTACATAAGGATATTATTATTGGGGAAACATTGCTTTTTTTACTGTTTTGATTAGTTCCATCCCTATCCAAATTGAATATGCTTTGTTTCCAAGAGCATATGGAAATATTATAAATTTGTTGAGCCTTTTCTCAAGTGGGTTAGTGATGGGTTCATTTTTAGTCTCTACTTTAATAATCATATTCTTTGTTTATCATATATCATAATAAGTACCATCCTTCTTATTATGGTTATCCTAAATATAAAGGCCATTTGCATTTTTACAATATTTATTTTGACTATTGTAGATCAAGTCTCATCTAGAAATTAGATAATTTTTATTGCCTTAAAAATTAGTTTAAGCTTCTAATATTAGACCTACCTCTTATTTTTCATATTCAATATTTGATGTCACATTTCATGGTCTACATAATGGGTTTGTAACACCTAATTTCATTTTGTAAGGATTGGTGGTGGATACCTAACACCAATTTAAAAAACTACTCTCTTTGTATCCTTTATCAAATTATGAGTACATTTTCCTTGGCTCTATGTAAGTTTAACAAGTGGTGTATTTTAAACTCCTCTCCTATGACATGGCTTTCTAGGCTTAACATGATATGGAATAACAATCTCAAGCCCAAACTTGCCCATGTTCTCTCTTTATTTTTAATTAGGGTCTTCATATTGGGTAATCTATCCTATAAATTAGGATTATTAATCCCAAATGACTTTCTCATTTCATACTCAATACATTTTAGCACATGTCCTAGAATTTTTAAAGAGATAAAAAATATTGGAAATGCATTCATAGCTTAGTTTAGACTTATCATCCATAGCCCATCAACTAGAGGATGGATTTATTTATGAACAATTCTAAATGGCCTAAATATGTTGATCTTCTATTGATGTTTCTTCATCTCTATAATTTTATTTCATCTATGAAAGTCCATAAATTAAATTATATTTAAAAATGAAAATCTTTCTCTGTAATATTTGTTAATGATAATATATTTGTTATCTCATCATGTTTTTTTTCACATCTAAGATTAAGAAAACAAACTTACATTAGAATTTTATCATCTTCAATACCTTATCACCTTTTGTGGTTGGTTTATATATATAATGATCCAAGTTACTCAATACTGATCATTACAAAGCACCCCTCTACCCATGCCTAGACATTAGTGGATCTACCCCTTCAACTGACTCACTACTCTTTGTTGATTAAGATGAATAATTTTACAACCATAAAAAAAAATTATTATCCCATTTTGGTGTCCCTCACTCATTAAGGGTGGTGAGCCAATGGGGATATACATGCCTCTACCTCTTAGATGGGAAATTATAGTTTTATATTATTTATGAAACCATGCATGATGGGTGTATTTCCCCTAATCTTATTTTTATAGATCCCTCTTCTATGGTTTTTCAACCTCCCAAAAATTATCTACCTCTACCACCCTATGGATTTTATTACTATACTTTAATTTCTTACTTGTCTTAGAGATATGTTAATTTTTATTAAACTTTTGTATATTTTTCATTAGGTGGAATTTTTGCTCTGTTGCTTAGTATTTTTTTCTAGTATGGATGACAAGTTATGAACAAGAACCAAATAATTTTTTGGTTTAAAAAATATTTGTAATATTATTTTGATATATCGTGTGTGTGTGTGTGTGTGTGTGTGTGTGTGTGTGTGTGTGTGTGTGTGAGAGAGAGAGAGAGAGAGAGAGAGAGAGAGAGAGAGAGAGAGAGAGAGAGAGAGAGAGAGAGAGAGAGAGAGAGAGAGAGAGAGAGAGAGAGAGAGAGAGATTGTGTGTGTGTGTGTGCTCTTGTATTCATATACATATCTATATGTATATGTATATATACATATGTGTGTATGTAGATATACATATAACACATATACATATATTTGTGTATGTATATCTATACATAAATATATATATATATATATATAGAGAGAGAGAGAGAGAGATTGTGTGTGTGTGAGTGTGTGCTCTTGTATTCATTTACATATCTATATGTATATGTATATATACATATGTGTGTATGTAGATATATATATAACACATATACATATATTTGTGTATGTATATCTACACACACACACACACACACACACACACACACACACACACACATATATGTGTACACACAAACACACATACACATACATAGCAAGAAATGCATAATATATAATTAACCATATATTTTTAATTTTATATAAGAATAAACATTTAAACCATTCTTTAAAAATCATGACATATATAAATGTTAAATATATACATATAAATATATACACGCATGTGTGTGTGTGTGTGTGTGTGTGTGTGTGTGTGTGTGTGTGTGTGTGTGTGTGTGTGTGTGTGTGTGTGTGTGTGTGTGTGTGTGTGTGTGTGTGTGTGCATTTGTGTGCGTTTGTGTGTGTGTGTGTGTGTGTGTGTGTGTGATAAATCTCATAATATACTAAATGCCTAAATATAAAATACTCCTTTAACTCTTGTTAATTATTTTAATGTCTAGATATACATTGATACATGACTAATATTAAATAGACCATATATGTTTTTAATACTATACAAAAATATAACCCTTTAAAGGATTTTTATTGAATCAACACATGTATAAACATTAACATAATAAAAGTATATATACGTAAATATTTAATGAAAAATTACTTTAGATTTATAATGTATAACTATTCAAATAAACTAGCACTATTTCTCCTATTGAAACTCATGTGTTTGTGTATGTGTGTATGTGTGGGTGTATGAATGCATGTACATGAATGAATGTGTGTGTAACACCCCCAATAACTCAAGTGGAATCTTCAAGAGAAATTTGTTGGGCAAGTTGTAATGAAGGGTCCAAAAATGTAAATTTTTAGTAGTGAACAAGCAACTTCTTGAGATCTAAGTAATATTTCTACCTCTGAGAGATCCACCTATAAATATATCACTATTATCACATATAAATAGAAAATTACATTTTATAACAATTCCATGATGCTAAATACACTTGGAAGTGCATTTTCATTACCGTTCTAAAGAGTGGAAACACTGACAACAAATGTTGTCAAAGTTTAAGTTGTGGTTATAGAATTCTAATTTTGATGCTTCCTGACTTAAACATGACACTAAAATTATGTACCAAGGGGTTAAATAACATATACAACTAGGTTTTCATCCTCCCAATTGGACTGATCGACAAACCCACCACCTATTCTAGCCTCAACAATACCCTTCACAATATAATAAAAATGCTAATTTTTAGTTTAAGTTCAAACACGCATAAAATTAAAATTGTAAATCATTTTTAAGAAATATTAAATCTTTCCCATACCTCTTTAATCCCTATAATTTAACCCTAAATCACTCAGGTGGAAGATCCAATTAAAATTTGTTGGACAAGTTGTAGTGAGGGGTTCATAAATGCAACTATTTGGCAGTGAACAAGCAACTTATTCAACTCCAATCGACATGTATACCTCTAATTAAAAATATATCACTTTAATTGAATATAAATAAGCAAATTAAATTTTATCACAATGCCATGAATTTCAAATATATATGGAAGTACATTTTCACTACCATTCTAGAGAGTGGAAACACTGACAACAAATGTTGTTAAAGTTTAAATTGTGGTTTCAAACCTCTAGTTCTGATGCTTCCTAAATGAAAATTGACACTAATAAAACATATATATGGAAGTATAAATTATATTAAAATTTTATTGGTCTCCCATCATGCCCAATTGAAAAACCCACCACCCATTTTGGCCTAAGAACACCGTTCCCAATACAAGAAAAATGCAAATTTATAGCCTCAGTTCAAACATGCATAAAATGAAAATTATAAGTCATTTATATGAAACTTAAGATTAAAAAAATACATATTTAATCCATATAATCAAACTTTGGATCACTCAAGCATAATATTCAAGATCAATTCATTGGATAAGTTACATTGAGGGATCAAAAAATGCAACTTTTTGGCGGTGAACAAGCAAATTCTTGAGCTCCAAATGGAATTTCTACCTCTGAGACCTCCACTTACAAATATATCACTTTTATCATATAAATATAATAAAAATGTTATTACACTATCGTTTTATTCAAATCCACCTATTAGTGCATTTTAACTAACATTTTGGAGAGTGGAAACACTAATAACAAATATTGTCAAAGTTTAAGTTCTACTTGTATAACTCTAAAACTAATGATTCTTCACTAAAAATTGACACTACCAACACATATAATGGGTTATATAACATCTATTATCAAGTTTTTGGCCTCCCATTAGGCTCGGTCGAATAACCCACCACCCATTCTCGCCTCAAGAACACCATTCCTAATACAAGAATTTTTCAAACATAAGACATTTACACGAACCATTAGATCCCTAAAATGTATATTTAATCCCTATAATCACAACCTAGATCACATAGGTGGAAGCTTTGAGATAAATCTATGGAACAAGTTACAGTGAGGGGTAAAAAAATACAACTTTTTGGCATTAAACAAGCAACTTCTTGAGTTCCAATTGGTATTTCTAACTCCAAGACATACACCACAAAATAGATCACTAAAATAACATTGAAATAGGAAAATTAAATGTTATCACACTCCTATGACATTTAAATCCACCTAAAAGTGCATTTTTAGTACCGTTTTAAAGCACAAAAACACTGATAACAAATGTTTTTAAAGTTAAAGTTGTGGTTATAGAACTAAAGTTTTGATGCTTCTTGACTAATAATTAATAATAAAAACATGTTTAGGGGTGGATAAAATCTATGAAAATTTTATTGGTCTCCCATCAAGCTTGATTGGCAAACTCACCACCCATATTAGCCTCAAGAACACCCTTCTTAATACAAGAAAAATGCATTTTTATAGCCTAACTTCAAACAACTGTAAAACGAAACTTGTAAGTCATTTCCTAAGATTAGATCATATCTAACTTTAGATTAAAATAGCTTAAATAATATATAATTATTTATTGACAATGCTAACTATTGGGTGAATATTTTGTCAGTCATTAGTCTGATTGAGCAAAATAGGTCTTATCATCCACAACAAAGGAGATTGGTCAGCCCACTTTGTAGGTTTACTACATCAAAGGTGGAAAAATCTCTCCTCTCATTAAGGGGAGGTTCCTTATAAATATGAAGGAGCTATATATACTATAAATATGCAGAAAATAACACTCAGGGGTGGGATACACCATCTATCTCCCTTCTTTCAGAGATAATGTTCACAAACAAAGGAGAAAATCTTTGTGGGAACACTGAAGGCACTTCTCTACCCAAAGAGTATAATACAATAGAACGCAAAGCTTCCACTTCAACTACCCAAAGAGTATAACACAAAGGATAATGGGGGTACAAAGTCATCTCAGAATCCTCAACATAGAAAGAAAAGAAAAACACACACTAAAAAAAATGTGAAAATGCAAAGTCTTCCCACAATTGGCTTCAAGACACCTTCCTTATTACTTTCACTAATTCTTCCTACCAAATTAAATAGATGAGAACACATTCAAAAGATAGACATAAGAATAATCTCCTAAAATGATACAAGCCAAAATAGCACAAAGTCTGCAAACAACTTGCTTTCTCATTCAGATAAAATGAAATAAAATTACAATCTAAGATCAAAGTCTCAGTATTCTCCTTTCAACTAAGTAGAGTTTCACTTCTATAAAAATGAAAAGTCTCCTTTACTAATGAGATAAATTAAAATCTTATAGCAAACTACATAAGGCTTGGCATTCCTTCCCATGGGATGGTCCATGCTGCAGTCATCGTCTTCAATGCACCTTTAGTTTTGTTTGGAGGGACCATGCTGGGAATAGTGTATTGCCATAACTATGGTGTGTCTATTCCTTTAATATGTCTCTTCTTAGTATGGACTATCTGGTCCTTTTCTTGATATTTGTGCAGCTATCTGATTTGTCATTACTTTATGGAAGAAAAACAAGGCTGTGTCCTTGATTTGGTGCACTCAAAAGTCTAAGTCTACTTGATCCACTATTTCACCTACTGGAAATAACTCTTTTGAAAATATTTTTGGTCCTTTGGTCTCTCTCCTCTCGCCCCTATATCAATTTGAGTCTTCGAGATCCCTTTTCAACTAGATGCTTGGTTCTTTTAAATTTTGCACTCTAATTGAATTTCCATGGATTTTCCCTCACTTTAAATTTGACGTCCGAGTGACCGTCAATGGTCCCTAGTTGATTGAACCATGTTTAACTTTGAACGCATGAACCATTTTAAAGTTCATTGGTTCATCACTTCATCGGTTCGCTCTATCTCTTTTGGTCCATTGCTTCCCTTCTTAAGCACTTCTTTACTCTCTGGTTGAACCATCACTTTCATTAAACTTGCCTTTGGAATCATCCATGTTGTTTCTTTCTTTGCTTGAGGCTGCCTTTGAACTAATTGAACCTGTGAACCATTAAACTTTGAACTCTTTTGGTTCAAGGTTCAATTGGTTCAAGGTTCAATTGGTTCATTGGTTCTTCCTCTACCCATACCTTCCTTGTTTTTTCTAAGCTCTTTGATCTTTATCACAGTTGGTTGAACCTTTGAACCTGTGAACTCGTTGAACCATTTGATTCAACGGATCAATTGTTCAATCGGTTCATTCTTTGAAGATCTTTGTGTCTAAGTCTTTGAGGATTCCTTTCTACGTCTTTGTTTAGCCTTTGAAATGTCTCAAAGGGAAGGTGTCCCTTTGGGTCCTTGGAAAAGGTCCTTTTTCTGATGTCAAGTGTCCCCCACAAGGGTATCTACCCTTCAGGCTTCAACTTCCCTGGTGGGTTCTTTCCTCTTCAGTGGGCTTTTGGCTTTTGGGCTATTTTAGTCAGGGTTTTCCTTTAGGCAAAAAGGCCAAAAGAATTCTTTTGGAAAAAAAGTTCGAAGGAATTTTGCCTTAAACATTTTTTCAAGAAAAATCTTCTCGAACGAATTCTTTTGGCCTCTTTTACTTAGCCATTTTCTTGAGGGATTTCCAACTTTTGTCAACTTTTACTTACTACCCTCCATAAGGGCACTTATTCCTTTGGCTTTGGGGTGGCCCTTTGAACCTATCGATTGAACCAAGTTTTGGTTTAACAGTTCATTTGGTTCATTCTTCATTATTTGGCTAAGTCTTTTTAATATTTTACACCAAGCGTGTTGAACCAATTGGTCATTGAACTGATTGAACTATTGAACTAAAATGGTTCAATGTTCAACGGTTTAATGGTCTAAGCCTTTATTCTTTGAAGCTTGTCGATGGACAGTTTTGATTGAAGCAAGGCGCTAAACCAATCTTGGAAATGACTAAGTGTTAAAAACTTTTTCTTTTGATTGAACTCGCCTACAGAAGCCTTTGAACATAATAATTTCAAGCATGTTGAGTCCATAGATTTCTAGAAAAGCTTTGAAAAATGAAGAACCCAAATGCTCAGAATAATTTTTGAAAAAGGGAGAGATGATTTTGGTCGGATGAACCAAAATAGTTCATAGGTTGTCCCAAAAATGTCACTCATTTTTGGGGACAACACTAACCACATGAATGTGGAAGCTTATCTAACACCATTAATCTATAAAAAGATGTTAATAAGTAATTAAAAGTAAAAATTTGATGTACTACCTAGAAAATAAAAAAAAAATTGTAAAATTGATTACATATACATTTGAAAAGTTAACACACCTATGTATTTCAATCCAATGAACTATTAGGATCTACTCTAACCTTGATAGTATCAAGAATAATTTCATGGTCTGAATCCCAAACATTCCACAATTTCTTGTTTAATGGGCTCCCATGATAATTTTATAATTGAATATTCATTACAAGAATCAAATTTGAATAGTGTATTATATTTTTGTACATTTAAAACTCTTTAAATAACCATTGATCTAAATATTTTATAATATATTATCAAAACCAAGTTCCAATGACTACCACTAACCTTGTAGGATAGTCAATCTTTTCTCCATATATAACTAGGGAAGTAAATTTTTTATTTCTCTTTACACACTGACACAAATAGTAATCAGTGTCTTATTTATTATCCCCATTTGTAATAACTATAAAAACATGCCCTGTATTAAAAAAAATACCATTTTTAATGACTATATGTAGATACATAATGAGAATAAATTTTACATAATGAAAATTATTCTACGTAGTTGTTCTAGATCAGATACATAGTCAAAGTCATCTGATGATGTAATATTTATAAGTTGTAATTCTAGAACTTGATATATGTTTATTGGAATTATAGGTTTGGAACTTCAATCATCCACCCACTCTTGTGACTCACACTCATTCCAAAATGATTCCATGCATATAGAATAAAACAATGCCAAGTGTCTCATATATACAATCCAAGAACTTGCATTTGATCTACAAAATGAGTGGTCACTTGAAAATAATAGAGTCATATTAACCTAATACTTTACAAAGTATTCTTCTTCCATTACCCAAAAATGTCTATGAACATTAGAATTTAGTTGAGAACCATGACACATGTTCTCATTACACCATTTAACCACAATTTTTGCATATGTCAAATACACACCCTCTTCAAATTTCAACTCCTCCCTTACAATAGCTCTTTTTACAAATGTTGAATCACTATCATGCTCCCCTTTTCCATGTCCAACCTTAGTAAAACTCCAAATGTGTTCTACATTAGTGGTAATTTTCATCCTACCCAACCATTAAAACATCCATGAATTTTTTAATTATAATGTGAAATTGTTTGACTTAAGATAATGTTGATTGAAAGTAATGTTCCTCTAAATCAAATATTCATAGAACTTTTAAAAATATCCTTACACATGCTCTTAAAAATGTGATCAATCATCATTGATATATAAATCGTACTCCCTTAATATTTTAATTTATTATTCTATATTATCATATGCATGCATGAATATGGTAACTTGTGGTGAGATATAATACTCCGATTGAACTTCCATTTTGGGTTTGAATGTGTAATTTTTAGCAAAATAAACTACTAAAACAATTGACCCAAGTGGGAATTTATCCTTGCTTATATTTAAATGTTCATCTAATAAACTAGTTCTGTATGTGTGCCTTGCATGCTCATAAACAATCGTTTCCCTAAATTTGACCTAAAATTAAGAAATAGATATCTTTTTTGTAAGAAGCTCACACCTTCTATATTTTTTGTCATCTATTACTTGATAAGGCACTAATTTATATTTGCTTAAACCAACTAATTTTTGTCCAATTACACTTGGAATACCCTAATGGATACATTTTTTAATTTTGGCAATCTACCATAAATGTTATAATTATTATTTAAACATGAATTATTGTAAAATAATTGTCCATTAGGTCTTTTATAAAACATAGTTGGAATAAATTACTTGGTTGGTTTTGGTGGTAAGTCAATGCCACATTCTTGCAAAATGTCATTAGTATTCAAAGTATAATGAATATGGCAAAAAGTATCATAGTGCATTGAAAATTCAACATGTTGCCTACAATTAAAAGTGGTACATATGTGATTTATTTTAACATAATTTTTTTTCCATCTAAAAATATCTTTTACAAATAGAAATTTGTGGATGTTTTTCCAAAAAATTAGAGTACAATTGTGTTTGAGTCATATCTAATAAATATTTTGGATGTGGTTCATGGTTATGAGAACCAACTCTCATTTTCAGAACATCTCTTATATTGTCTTTCCAAAATTGAGCAAATAATTATTTCATAGTATCGATTATAGCCTTGTACTTTCATGGAATTATACCAAAGAATACCTTGAGCTCATTGGTATTAGGTTAATTAAGTCTTTCACATCTTTCAATTGCTTTCATTATTATTTTTCTATTTATACTAAGTGTTCATCTTATTTTTGAAACTATTCATATTTTCCCTATTTTTTCACTTATTGCACAAGTTATCAGCATATGCTAGGAAGCATTACAATCTTTGGTGCACGATTTTGGGCCTATAGTATGATATGCATTGTGGTTTTTTTTAACAATTTCATTGTTTTCATCATGTGTGTGTGTGTGTGTGTGTGTAATATTAGTCTTAATGCGTACATTATAGGTCTCATCTTAATTAATTGTATTAATAAAATAAATAATTGACATTTTTGACTATCATAATCCAAATTATGAAAGAAAGTATCCCAATGTTTATAAGCTAACATTATTGAATGGTGACTATATATTTTGTTATGTATTGGTTATAAAATATTTTCATCGACTTCAATTAAGTACTTGTATTTTCTATGCACAATTCATGGAGGTGTTGGTAATGGTGGAATTTATTGAGAGAGTGTTTCAAAATTGTTATTACTTTCATTGTTTAGAGGTGGGATGGATGACATTTACTTCATTGTTTATTTATTTAGTATATGTTTCCATGAAATTTTATTAATGGTTAATTTAATCATTAGTTGGTTCCATCAAATTTTATTCATTCATGGGGGGTGAAGCATTATACATAGACTTATCATCAACAAAATTAAAAAGTTGGAAATTTGAATGTAAACATCCAATATTAACTAATTTATTATTTTCCATTTAATTAGTATTAAGTTAATTATGGTCAATTTCATCATAATTCAATCCATTATGGTCAATTTAATCATTTTTTTTATTTCATTATTGTCAATTGGCTCATTATCTACGGCATTTGGTTTATCGAGATTAGGATTTGTACCCTATCTACCATGAAGTTTTTATATTTATATATTATGTTCCTCTCTTGAATATTCTAATTCCTCTGGTGTTTTGTTATTAAATATCGTCCTCTTCTTTGGACCTGATCTATCACCCATCAAGGAGAATTGACAACTTTTCAAAGGTTGGGTCAAATAAATAGGTACTACAAATCTCAAATAAGTATGCAAAGATTGTTTATGGGGATAAAATTATTGATTTGGGTTAAAAATAGTCATTGATAAGTGATTTTAGTCTAAAATAATAATAACACTATCATGTTATATAATGCGATCACATTATATAATGCAACTATGTTATTAGATAACATGATCACATTATATCATGTTTTCACATTATCTATTGTACAAGATTTTGATTCATCCAACATATTGAGAAGCATACATTAATAATAACATGATCATGTTATTATTAATAATATTTTGGGGTTAGTAATTAGAATTAAGAACTAAGTGTTACCTATATTAAGAGTAATGTGATCATGTCATTAAATAATGTGATCACATTACACTAAATATAGATTAGGGATTATAGACTAGGGATTAAGACATTAGTGCATAGGGTTTAGGGTTTAGTGATTAGGGATTATGGATTACAACTTATGTTTTAGGGATTAAGGATTATAATTTATGTTTTAGGGTTTAGGTATTATGGATTAAGGAATATAAGGTTTATGTTTAAGGGTGTATGTAAAGTCTAATCATTTTGTGCCATCTCTGAACCTATTTTTTACTACAAAAGATGTTAATTGGGACTAAATCTATTGGTAAATAGGGAAAGTTTTTGGTTTACAATTTAGGGTATAGTGTTTAGGGCTTATTCATAGTGTACACATGGTTAATTTTAAATATAATTCTTGGTATATATGATGTTACTTTGGGATAAAATGATTGGTTTAGGGTTTAAAGAGTTTATATTTAAGGTTTAGAGTTTAGGGATTAGAAAATTTAAGAATTTGGGATTTGGGTATAGGTTTTAGGGTATATAATGTACAATCATGATGGCATTGGGGTAAATTAGAGCTAATCAATGCCAAAATAACCCCAAATTACTTCAGATGCACAACTAGATTGGTACTGTAAAGGTTAAGTTTTATCCATAGGTTTAAAAAATGTATTTTCTGACATCTCATGATAAAATTAGTTATATCATAGTCCATGTATATTTGTGGCATGTAGTGGGCATTAGTGCATAGGGATTATAATTGATTTTGTGGGGATTAGGTATTAGGGCATAGGGTTTAGGTTTAAGGACATGCATATAAATTGTCTAATCACTCTATGCCATGTGAACCTAATTATTACTATGAATGATGTTAATTGGGACTAAATCAATTGGTAAATAGGAAGAAATTTAGGGTATAGTGTTTAGGGTTTATGGTTTAGGGTACACAAGGTCAATCACAAAGATAATTGAGAATAATTTGAATCACTTAGACCCATTTGTGAATATAAAATGTGTTTTTGGGTTGTCATTATACCCTAGATGTCATCATGTAGATTGAGTGAATTAGTCAAATGTGGTAATCAATCATGTGATTTAGGCCAATGCAAGTCCTATGAACTTAATTCTTAGTCTAAATGACGTTTTTTTGGGATATAATGATTGGTTAAAGGTTTAAAGAGTTTATAATTATGGTCTAGAGTTTAGGGATTAGAAAGTTTAAGGATTAGGGATTAGGATAGAGGTTTTAAGGTATATAAGATATAATCATGAAGGTAATTGGGGAAAATTTGAGCTCTTTGAACCTATATCTATGAGTAAAGAATGTAGTTTGGAGCACAATTAGCCCCCACATCATCACAGATTGAGTCAATTAAGTTAATTTTGGTTTAATGAGTGATGCAATTTTGACCAAGTTCATCCATATGAACCTAATTATTACTATATATGAAGGATGTTAATTGCAGATAAATTTATTGGTTTAGGGTTTAGTGTCTATAATTTAAAGGGTTTAGGATTTAAGGCTTATGGCTTAAATTTTAATGTAAATGGTATAGGGTTTAGGGTTAAATTCAAATGGTATAGGGTTTAGGGTTTAAGATATCAGATATAAGGTCTAATCACTAAGATAATTGAAGAACATTTGAGCTGCTTGTTCACCTATTTATGACAAATACCTTCATGTTTGCATTTATAATAAAAATAGGTTAAATTATGCCATGTACATGTTTCATACATGTTATACACATGATTGATACATAAATTTGGTTTAGGGACTTAATTATTCCTAGATCGCACTCCTAATTATGAAAATTGACTAATTCGATCAATTTATGATATTAAATTGATCTTTTAATTTTGCCCCAAATTATATCTTACTATTGAATGGATTTAAATTCACCTCAAAATTATCCTCGATTAAAATAATCAACTAACTCTTCCTCTTTGGTTAATTAGGTTGAGTGGGCTTGAAATAGCCAAAATTTACTTAAGATGCATAGCTAGATTGGTACTCCAAAGGCTACATTTTGTCCATAGGTTTAAAAAATACACTTTATGACATCATGTGATAAAATCAATTATATCATATGTCATGTAATAAGCATTACGGCATATGTTTTAGGCTTGAGGACTATACTATTAATGTCTAATCATTCCATACCATGTTCAAACCTAATTTTTACTACAAAAGATGTTAATTGAAACTAAATCAACTGGTAAATAGGGAAAGTATATGCTATAAAATTTAGGGTATCATGTTTATTTTTTATGGTTTAAGGCTTAGGTTTTAATTTATGTATGGTTTAGGTTACACGGGGTCAATCACAAAGATAATTGAGGATAATTTGAATTACTTGGACCCATTTGTGACTATATAATGTGTTTTTAGGTTTTCATTATACCTTGGATATCATCATGTAGATTGAGTGAATTAGCCAAATGGGGCAATTAGTCACGTGATTTAGGCCAAATTGAGCCATGTGAGCTTAATTCTTATTGTAAATGATGTTAATTTGGGCTAAAATGATCAGTTCAAGATTTAAAAGGATTATAAATATGGTTTAGAGTTTAGGGATTAGGAAATTTAGGGATTAGGGCTTAGGGTATACGTTTTAAGGCATATAAGTTATAATCATGATGGTGATTGGGGTAAATTTAATCTCCTTGAACCTAGATATGTGAATAAAGAATGTTAATTTGGGATCAATTATCTCCCACATCATCATAGATTGAGACTAGGAAGTCAATTATGGTAAAGAGTTATGCAATTTTAACCAATTTCATCCCTGTGAACCTAATTACTACTATATATAAAGGATGTCAATTAGGAATAAATTTATCCCAAGAGCCTATAGGAACCTCAATGTAAGGAATTTCATCCATACGATATTAATTGGGGATCCAAGTGCTCAGCATATTTAAAAAAATAAGTATTTTTTCAATTTGGTATGCAATTATGTCCAAAGGAACCATGTGCAAGGAATTTCATTCATATATAATTTAAATTTGGGCCTACTTGACCTTGATTGCATACCTATTGAACCTAATGAGTTAGGTTCCAAATGATACATTATTGGGGTGAACCAAGGCTTTACCAAGGAATTGTGTCAACATAGTTCTAATTAGGGCCCTAATTTCACACCTTATTCAAATAATCGAGTGTTTGATTTGATCTAATATGAAATAAGGTCCAATTCAAACCTCACTAAGGAATTACATCGATCTAATAAAAATTGGGATTCTAATTGTGCACCAAATTCAATTAAAAGAATATTTGGTTTAATATGATATGAAATTTAGTCCAAACAAGCCTTGTGTAAGAAATTTCATCCTTATACTATCAACAGGGGCCTCGGTTGATCCCAAATATAGAACATATTGAATTAACCAAATATTTAATTTAGTTGAATATGTAATTATGTCCAACCAAGGCTCATGAAAGTAACTAAATACATCTAATGTCAATTATGACTTTGTTAGCCCTGATTGTAAACTATATTCAATTAATCATGTATTTTTTTTATCTTATACATAATTAGGTCCAACTAATCCTCGTCAAAGTAATTTTATCCATATAGTGTTTATTGGGTTCCATTAGCCCTGATTACACACCATATTGAACCAATTGAGTATTTAGGTGCAATATGATATGTGATTGGGGCCACTCAATCCCCAAACAAGGAATTATATCCATCTAACATCATTTGGTGCTCTAATTACACCATCTTAAATCAATTGATATTTTTTTAGTACTATACACAATTGGGGATAATCAAGACCTATGTAATTAATTATTTCCACCTAATATCAATCAAGGTAATTTTTCACCCCATGTAAGGAATTGTGTCCATCTAATGTCCACCATGAATATTTTTCTCTAATCGTACATCATATTTAACTAATTAAGTATTTTATTCAATATAATATATATTTAAGAGTAATTGATCCCCGTGCAAGGAATTCCTTTAATATAATGTTAATTAGGGATTTGATGACATACCATATGAAACTAAAATTAATTTTTAGTTTAATCTAATACACAACTAGGTTAAAAGAGCCCTGAGAAAGGAATTATGTCCATATGATGACAATTGGGTCTCTAATTACACACCATATTATAAAAACCAAGTATCTAGTTTAGTTTGATATGTAATTGGTGTCAACCAAGCTCCACCCAAGGAAATATGTCCATCAAATATCAATCATTGAATGATATAAAATCTTGACAAGAACAATGGTCCCAAATAACAATCTTAATCAGCCAAACTTTGATCATAAAATTGTTAGGCCTAGTGGCTCTTGTTTGGGTTTTAGGGTGTTGAGAATATATAACATGATCATGTTATTAATTAATGTGATCATGTTACTAATATAGTTAATCATGTGATCATATAAATAATTTAATCATATTATTTGAATTTGAATTCAATTTCCATGCCTTTTATCTTTGGAATGGCTTATATTCCCAAGCCAAAGGCTTAGACTATCAATGTATAGTCAAGTTTTGAAAGTTATGATAAAAAAGAAACAAATTTAAACTTTTATTTCTAAATACACTATTAATTTCAACATTAAAATTGAAAAACTTAATACCATTGTGATGCGCACACTCTCATATTTCAAAAATATGATTTTTATAATTTTTGGACTAATTTATGGTTTTAAACTATGTTTATTTCTATCTATACCTTTTTTAGGCCACTAAACGTCATAAACATACATGCCTATACATGTTTGCATAATTTATATTTATTTGATCCAAGTCAAAAATTAGTTATATGGTCACAAACTAGACCTAATTCTACACATACTTAAAAAAAAATTGATTTTCATATTTTTGGAGTTAGTTAGGTGCATCGCATGGATGGCTATCTAGTTTTTATCAATTTTTAGGATCTATTTACTTGTAAAATTCATAAAACAATAATTATTCATTGAAAAAAATAAAAAATAAATATAGATTACAAACTACAATATCTTATCTGAATTTTCCTCAAAAGGTTTCAAATAATATTAAATGCTACTCAAAAAATGGTGTGCCACACAGCCATCTATCTACTTTGTTTTCTATAAAAATAAGAGTTACTCTTCAAATTTTAGATGTTTGACCTAGTTATACTTAGCCATTTAAAAAAAAAAATACTGTTTCATAAACTATACTCAAAATTATACATTTCCTGAAAGAACTCAACTAGGAAGCCATCAGGGCCAGGAGCCTTTCCTTTTTTAAACTGAAACACCACATCCTCCAACTCCCTCAAGGAAATAGGTTTAAGAAGAGAAGCATTCATATCCATAGTCACTATAAAGGGAATACAAGCCATGATAGAGGATTCCTCCTCACTAATAGGTGGGGTATCTTCAAAAAAGAGAGCACAAAAAAATGAACTGCCTCATTAGAGATCCCTGAGGAGGAAGAAAGAACATAGCCCTTAGGAGAGGAGAGAGAAGAGATAAAATTACCTTGTCTTCGCACCTTCACCAATTATGGAAGAAGGAAGTGTTCATGTCCCCTTCCTAAAGCCAATAACATGGGCCTTCTGTTTCCAAAAAATTTCCTCATGAAACTCCCATTCCTCCATGTCTTTCACCACACTGACCTCAAGTCTACTTAGATTCACATCCAAACCTTGGTCCCGAATCTACCTAGTAATAAAATCCAAGTGCTCCTAAGCAACCCTTTTTTACTGAAACATGTTGCTGAATTGAGACTTATTCCAATGTTTCAATTTATACTTCACATGTTGAAGCCTCTTCATAAAAGAGTACATTGTTGTACCTAAAGCAGGTCATCCTGCAGTCCACCAGCTAGAAACCAAGTCAAGAAGACTCTCCTCCTTGAGCCACATAAGCTAAAATCTAAAAGTTTTTTTCTTAGGATGATCAGTGAAGCAGGCAAAGAATTTAATCAGCCAATGGTCTGATCCTTTCCAATCTAAAATTCCAAAACTTGAGAACCACTTGTCACCCACCCAAAAATAAGACACAAGAAACCTGTCTAACCATTCAGAGATGGCATCATCTCCAAGCCTTCTATTATTCCAAGTAAACATGCCATTTAAAGGTTTAATATCCACCAACTAGAGTTGAGCCAAATTCTCCCTTAGAATATCTTAAGAGGGGTCCAAACGAGGCACGTGCCCCTCCTTTTTCTCCTCAAGGGAGGAAAATGCATTGAAATCACCTGCCATAATCCAAGGGAGGAAAGGATCGAATGATAGATTGATATGTGACCATAGGAGTGTCTTTTTAGGGACATCCATTGGAGTATAAATGTTAAAAAGAAGAATTCTTTCCCCTGTTTCTAAACTAATTACAACCATAGAGATGGAAGATCTACTAGAGAGCCACCAAATAGGGGAAATTCATCAAGGATCCCAGAGGTAAGCAAGACCCCCTGATCTACCTTGTGCACCCACACACTAGCAACACCCTCCATTCAAAATCTTAGAAACAAACTGCATCATAATGTCCATAGATAACTTTGTCTCTTGAAGGAAAACCACATCTGGAAAATGAGCACTAACCAAGTCCTAAATAGCCTTTTCTCTAGGGACACTATTCATACCCCTTACATTCCAAGATAACACGATCATCATGAAGGGTGAGAGAAGTGAGTATCTAATGTCTTCACTAACCTAGATTCCACCAATGTCTCTCCAACTAACTTAACTTTCTCCTGATCCTTCTTTTTCCCCACCTTCTGGGGCTTATCAAGAGCACCCTTTTTCAAAGATTTTTTCTATAGACTCATAATAGATGAAGAAGAGATGGCTTTTTTCTTACCAGGGTCTTCCAAACTTGGTCCACTAGCTAAACTCATTTTTTCATTCAAAGAGGCCATGGGGGTTTCTACCAAACCACAAGAATCCCTAAATCTAGCATCGAGGGGAGAAGCAATTGAATCCATCACCACCCCAAAATCCACGAAAGGATCAAGGGCTGAGGTAGTGACAAGCAAAGACCTAGAGTTAAGATCAACTGAAGGAGCGGATTTAACATGCATGTCAGAAGAAACCCCCTCCTCATAGGCTAACTCATTCAAAGCCTCAAACTTGTTAAAAGTCTCCTCCTCTTGATGATCTTGAAGAGTCCTCTTCTGACCCCAATTCTTATTTCATGCCTTAACTGACACAAAACCATATTTATCCGGTACCACCCCTTGCATGTGTGCTTTACCCTTTTCTACCCTTGGAATAGGCAGAGCCTTCACATTATCTAAACCATGAGCACTCAAGGCACGAGGGCATCTCCTTAGAAGATGGCCATACTCATGGCATAGCTGACACCTAAAAGGTAAAGTCTCGTAGTCTACCTATTGAGTCCAAGAGCTAGACCCAATAGTGAGATCAATAAAATCTGGCAGAGGCTAGCTTAGGTCAATCTCCACACAGACCCAGGCATAATAAAAAAATTGCTTCTCTAGAGTTTGTTGAGATGGGCCAATAGGCTTCTCTAGTAGCAACGAAATTGATTGTAGAATATCCTATCTCCAACATTCCAATGGCAATCGAGGAAAATGTACCCACACTGACACCTTTGAGGGTAGCTCCTCTATTGAATTAAATCCTACATGCCAAGGCTTCATGAAGAGGCCAACTTGATTATAAAAGTAAGGCCGTACCTTAAAAAACTTGTTATGATCAGAGATACATGAAAAGACCACCAAAAAGAAGTTATTCACAGCTAGCAAGATTTCAAAATCACCTTCCAAATTCCATGACTTGTGAGTCTAGGGTTCTAAAAAAGGCATCAAAACCCTCAATCCCATAAATTTGTAGATTAAAGCATGTTTTATATAATACTTCAAGTCCTCAGCTACCACCTTTGTTTGAATCACTAGCTTCAGATGAACTTGAGCTCTTTCCAACCATCTATTTATCTTATGAAATTTCAAAGCACCAATGTTAAAAACTCTAACATCAGGTAGGGGTGGATGAAGAAACCCATCACCAACACTAGCCATAGCAACATCCCTAGAAGTCTCACCAAAAACCATAGACCCTGCCATTCATGAAACCTTCAAACCCTCATGCCCAACACTAGCACCGAATAAAGCGTACATGCAAGAAACCTCCCCCCCCCAAAAAAAAAGCTAAATACCCCACCCCTTTTTAGGAAATATCCCCATAGGGCCCAATCTAAAAACAAAATCCATGGGCTGCAAAGATTAAACACCTACAGACCATGACCTGCTATAGGTCGTGGGACTGCACAGAGCTCCCACGCGCTCACTCGCTCCATCCACCTCCATCTGTTAGAAAAAAATTGATAAACTTTACTATAAATAAAGTGCATAAGTTTTTAGACCAATTTACAAACCACATTGAAATATTTATCAATAAATTCTAAAGAAAAATTCTTTGATGTTTACATGCCGATCTTTAGAATTCGTGTAATAATATGAAAATTCAAATATATTTTAATTGTTTACTTACAAGCATATAATTTTACTTACACCATTAATGGCCTCTTTGATTTTAGTACCTATGTGGGTTGAGTTTCCGTTCCTCAACCTCACTTTTAGGCCCATCCTGAAGGAAATCATTGCCCATGTGGGTAGAGTCATTTTGTGCAAAACTAATAACGAACAATTTGTAAATCTTAGAATTTATTCTCTTGCATGGATTGAGATGGACCTCTAATAGCCTCTTCCTAATTATATCAAGTTAATTGGTCATGTTTCTGAAGTCTCACAACCTATTATTTTATTGAACAATGCTTATCAAATAGATTTTTAGGTAAAATTAGATCACACCACCAAATACCCAGTGTTCTCAAAGAATTCAATAGTTCATCATCTAGAATATTGTAATCTCAAGCCTAACAATATTATTAAGTTAGTCAAATCACACTTCTAAAATTCTTGACCTCATGCAGTCACCCCCAACACCTTGCCATTGTCTCATTTGAACATGAAGAACCCACATAGTCAGCATCTCTATATGAGGATGTTGATATGGAACAAGGGTGGCATGTGGTTATAAAAAGGAAGGAGCTCAATGACCCTAGAATAAATCTTCAATATAGACTCCATTATCAGACCCATTTTTTATAACAAGAGTGCATACGATAAATTCCCCCACATATTAATAAATAACGTTCTCACTCTTATATAATAATGGGGTATCTACCTCTAACTCAGACATTAATAAATTGATTCCTCTTAATAACCAGCTACTAGCCCTAAATGCAAAGACATAAGAATGTGTTCCACTTTATCAATCAAGTGTAACATAATTTATTGGAAACTAATGGGTTTATCAATCCCTAACCCATGTTTTAGATTAATAATACTATAAATATCTAGCACCCTAGCATGTTTTTTACTCAGTAAGCAAAGGTTTGGGGTTTAGAAAAAAGTATAAAATCAAAAAATTATTGAATGATTAGACATTTATTCAATCAACTCATTACGATGGAAATGGTAGAGTTATGTTTAGTTTCACCACATGAATCATCAAATTTATTATTCAACAAGGGGAAGATCCTTCTGATCATTGTATTTGGATCACTTTCCATGTTTAAAATATAATTGTTGGTTTATTTTTGGTGTATGTATTTAACGATCATCATGAATGCACACACCTTTGAAAATGGATAGGAGATAACCTTCCCTTTAGTAAGTGGGTTGTTGGATGTGACTTTAACATGAGAGAAAATAAGATAGACTAAAGTTGGCTTGGTGATTAAATAAACTATCCCTATTCAAATTTAGGACTTGGCATTATTTTAGGGACTTATTAGGATTTTTTGACACCATACATGGGAACATTTATATTTAGAAGGAACACCATTTTTCATGGTCAAATTGTAGATCATGTCTTCATAGAAAATTCAAGCATATGGAAAAAAACATATTTATGCCCAAATCTTCAAGTCACTTCCTTCTCTTGAGGGAAAATGGTGCATGTGAAACTTATTAGCAATTTATCTTACCATATTCCTATTAATATGTAACTTTATCTTATTGGTGGTGGAGATAGTTATTTAAATTTTACATACAGACTTAGTTTGACTCATTAGAACAATAAGGATTGTATTTTTTCCCTTGTTGATCTTTGGAATTTGGTCACCAAGTTTCAAGAAACAAACACCTAGATCCTTTAGTGGTAATAAAAACTTGAAAGATGCCTTTATTTTCTTTGATATTATGGTAAAAATGTTTTCTAGGGCAAGAAAAGGGAGGAAAGGTATCTAAGAATAAGGCTTTAGAAAGTACGTAAATTCTTCTCTAAACCTTTGGATGAAAACCTTCAAAGGATAGGGATTGTTGTGTAAAATAAAATATGATAATTTAAGCTTGATTGGACATAAGTGGATAAAATATGATTATATCTTATTTTGATTAATGTGGGAGATAAAGGCTCTAAGTTATTCTTTTAGTAATTTAAGCACAAACACCAAAAAGAAAGAATAATGTCCATATTAGACCATAATATGATCTCATTATCCTCTTTTGTTAGAATTAAATATGAATTCATCAATCATTATAAAACTCTCTTCATTGCTGAGAATGTGTATGATGTTTCCTACATTGAATTGAGTAATGTGGTGATCCATTGTATTCCCACATAGATCATGCAAGACATGTGTGATCACCTTGGTAGGGATATGATCCCAAATTGATTGGAATACACTCTTTTCTCTATGCTAGATGAAAAATGACGCAAATTAGAAGGCTTCCTAGCTAGATTATTCAATGACATGTGGCATCTTATTTATGATGACTTTTTCCATGTTTTATCAACGCTGAACAAGTTGGCTCCCTCGATACCTTTATCAACAAAGGGATTACAAATCTCATTCCTAAAGGTATCTATGAGAAAGATAACACAACCAATTAGTGACCCATTACTCTCCTTAATAGATCTCTTACAAGATCATTGTTAGATTTTATTTCTCATTGTTTTAAAGTAGTGGTGAAAGAGATTTTTAGGCTTGATAAAACAATATTTATTGATGGGAGGTTCATTCTATACAATCTGAGATTGGATTTGGAATTTTGAAAATGGGCATATAAAATATCCAATACTAGCTAATTGTTAAGCTTGACTTTGACAAAGCTTTTAAGAGAATCAAACAGTTGTTTATTGTTAATATGTTAAGCTGGTTGGGGTTTGAAAAAATAATGATTCACCACATTAAAATGTTTTTCAATGATTCCTCATCTATACTTTTATTGAATGGTTCTTTCACCAAATCCTTTGTGCTTCAATGATCTATTTTCCAAGTTTGTCCTCTAATTCTTTTTCTATATGTTTTGGCTATAGATGCTCTTGGATACATTAAATGGCAATACAAATTTAGTGAAGTTAAATGGCAACACCTTGGACTTTCTATTTGGAAGTCCAAAGTTAATGTCATGGGTCTAATTGTAGCTTGGTGGCTACTCCTTCACAAAATGTATGTTGGTGACAACATCCAATTTATTACCATCAACCCTCTCAAGTGTCCAAATTTTAATCTTCTTTAGTCTATCAATTATATATTTTGGAGATGTAAGTTTTCTAAAACATATTCAATTAAAAATAAAATAAACTAATTGTTTTGAGTGATATCAATAGCACCTTCCCTTAACAAGGGATTGCTACTTTGGACAAGATGACAAATTTATAAAAATATCATTATTTTACATTGTTATTATAATGCTAAAAAGATGTTATTGACAGGTGAATCCGCAAGATTTGCCTCACGGTTTTACGGATGTTCAGTGGTTTTCCATAGCAGATTGTGAGTGGCTGACAGTCGGGTGACTCTACTGAGTGGTTGACAGTTTTTTTGGTTGGCTGTGTATATGTTGGGTCCTTTGCTCATCGTCGTCTTCCATATAAACAAAGTGAAAAAGTAGTCAAGATGATGAAAAGAGGCGAGTGTGAGATGATCACATCAGATGGACTGACGTACTATTCACATTTTCTGTCGACACATGGGCCCTACAATTTGCCAGTGACTATTCTTCTTAAGGGAACATATGTTAACGGAGAGAAGCATTTATTCTTAGCGAAGCAGTCAATCAGGATAAGCTGCATTTAAGTTAGAATAATTAAAGTAGCACGAGGTGAAGGAGCACCAGAAGAGCAAATAAATTCTACGCTTAAAGGATTCAAACAATTGTCATAGCTCTAAGTAAAGGAAATTCCTTAACCAGACTTTTGCTATTGGTAACAATAAGAGCAAAAAAAAAAAATTAGAAACAAAGAATGATGAGAATGGCACAAAAAAATGTAGCAGAAGGGTTCGATCCCTAAAGCTAACCCTGATCAAATTATCGAAGAATAAAACAAAGATAAGGAAAAGAAACAGGAAAAAAAACCGTTCCCTATGCTTGGAATTTGATTGTTGATGTTTTAGGAAATGATAAAATGTTTGATGTCATGTGGGAGGCGGTTAAGTCCAGGGATAATTTTGCTTCTGTTTTTTACTTGCTACACCATGGCGGATAATGCGAACGAGGCAATCATGTCGTTTGAGATTGCGGAAACTTATGGATGCCCACAGGATGTTGGGGCGTTCAATTGTCTTCTGTGTGCTCTGTGTAGGTATAAGCAATTGGTCAAGGAAGGAAAAGTGGTGAAGGCGAAACCGACGTTTGGGAAGATGATTGTGTGGCGGCCTATAATTCTTTCTTGGGTGTACTCAGCAAGGGGGGACAAGTGGATGAGAGCAGGGACTACTTTCCGAACAGACGTTGGTTGCATTGGAGAATGTTAACGCCATATTAGCACGATTCTGGCAAAAAGACAAAGACAGGTGGCCCGTTCTCATAAGCTAGTTTGAATTTCCTCACACTTAATGATAATAATATTATATATTTTTGTTATACTACCAAACGGTTTAACATTTTATTTTAATTTGTTGATGTTTTATGAATATTTTAGATTAAAAAATGCAAAGGGGCGTGGAATGAGATGTCTCTTAACTAATACAGTTCTTTTTATACACGATCAAAAACCTGACATGCAACAGACACAATCATTCATTGTCTCATTCATATATATATAATATTTTAATATATATCATATTAGAAAATAATGGATTACAACTTATGTTTTAGGGATTATGGATTACAACTTATGTTTTAGGGATTAAGGATTATAATTTATGTTTTAGGGTTTAGGTATTATGGATTAAGGAATATAAGGTTTATGTTTAAGGGTGTATGTAAAGTCTAATCATTTTGTGCCATCTCTGAACCTATTTTTTACTACAAAAGATGTTAGTTGGGACTAAATATATTGGTAAATAGGGAAAGTTTTTGGTTTACAATTTAGGGTATAGTGTTTAGGGCTTATGTTTAGTGTACACATGGTTAATTTTAAATATAATTCTTAGTATATATGATGTTAATTTGGGCTAAAATGATTGGTTTAGGGTTTAAAGAGTTTATATTTAAGGTTTAGAGTTTAGGGATTAGAAAATTTAAGAATTTGGGATTTGGGTATAGGTTTTAGGGTATATAATGTACAATCATGATGGCATTGGGGTAAATTAGAGCTAATCAACGCCCAAATAACCCCAAATTACTTCAGATGCACAACTAGATTGGTACTGTAAAGGTTAAGTTTTATCCATAGGTTTAAAAAAATGTATTTTGTGACATCTCATGATAAAATTAGTTATATCATAGTGCATGTATATTTATGGCATGTAGTGGGCATTAGTGCATAGGGATTATAATTGATGTTGTAGGGATTTGGTATTAGGGCATAGGGTTTAGGTTTAAGGACATGCATATAAATTGTCTAATCACTCTATGCCATGTGAAGCTAATTATTACTATGAATGATGTTAATTGGGACTAAATCAATTGGTAAATAGGAAAAAATTTAGGGTATAGTGTTTAGGGTTTATGGTTTAGGGATTAGGTTTTAATGTATTTATGGTTTAGGGTACACAAGGTCAATCACAAAGATAATTGAGAATAATTTGAATCACTTAGACCCATTTGTGAATATAAAATGTGTTTTTGGGTTGTCATTATACCCCAGATGTCATCATGTAGATTGAGTGAATTAGTCAAATGTGGTAATCAATCATGTGATTTAGGCCAATGTAAGTCCTATGAACTTAATTCTTAGTCTAAATGATGTTTTTTTGGGCTAAAATGATTGGTTGAAGGTTTAAAGAGTTTATAATTATGGTCTAGAGTTTAGGGATTAGAAATTTTAAGGATTAGGGATTAGGATAGAGGTTTTAAGGTATATAAGATATAATCATGAAGGTAATTGGGGAAAATTTGAGCTCTTTGAACCTATATCTATGAGTAAAGAATGTAGTTTGGAGCACAATTAGCCCCCACATCATCACAGATTGAGTCAATTAAGTTAATTGTGGTTTAATGACTGACGCAATTTTGACCAAGTTCATCCATATGAACCTAATTCTTACTATATATGAAGGATGTTAATTCCAGATAAATTTATTGGTTTAGGGTTTAGGGTCTATACTTTAAAGGGTTTAGGATTTAAGGCTTATGGCTTAAATTTTAATGTAAATGGTATAGGGTTTAGGGTTTAAGATATCAGATATAAGGTCTAATCACTAAGATAATTGAAGAACATTTGAGCTGCTTGTTCACCTATTTATGACAAATACCTTCATGTTTGCATTTATAATAAAAATAGGGTTAATTATGCCATGTACATGTTTCATACATTTTATACACATGATTGATACATAAATTTGGTTTAGGGACTTAATTATTCTTAGATCACACTCCTAATTATGAAAATTGACTAATTCGATCAATTTATGATATTAAATTGATCTTTTAATTTTGCCCCAAATTATATCTTACTATAGAATGGATTTAAATTGACCTCAAAAGCATCCTCAATTAAAATAATCAACTAACTCTTCCTCTTTGGTTAATTAGGTTGAGGGGGCTTGAAATAGCCAAAATTTACTTAAGATGCATAGCTAGATTGGTACTCCAAAGGCTACATTTTGTCCATAGGTTTAAAAAATACACCTTATGACATCATGTGATAAAATAAATTATATCATATGTCATGTAGTAAGCATTAGGGCATTGGGTTTAGCCTTGAGAACTATACTATTAATGTCTAATCATTCCATACCATGTTCAAACCTAATTTTTACTACAAAAGATGTTAATTGACACTAAATCAACTGGTAAATAGGGAAAGTATATGATCTAAAATTTAGTGTATAGTGTTTATTTTTTATGGTTTAAGGCTTATGTTTTAATTTATGTATGGTTTACGTTACAGGGGGTCAATCACAAAGATAATTGAGAATAATTTGAATTACTTGAACCCATTTGTGATTATATAATGTGTTTTTAGGTTTTCATTATACCTTGGATATCATCATGTAGATTGAGTGAATTAGCCAAATGGGGCAATTAGTCACGTGATTTAGGCCAAATTGAGCCATCTGAGCTTAATTCTTATTGTAAATGATGTTAATTTGGGCTAAAATGATCAGTTCAAGATTTAAAAGGATTATAAATATGGTTTAGAGTTTAGGGATTAGGAAATTTAGGGATTAGGGCTTAGGGTATACGTTTTAAGGCATATAAGTTATAATCATGATGGTGATTGGGGTAAATTTAATCTCCTTGAACCTAGATATGTGAATAAAGAATGTTAATTTGGGATCAATTATCTCCCACATCATCATAGATTGAGACTAGGAAGTCAATTATGGTAAAGAGTGATGCAATTTTAACCAATTTCATCCCTGTGAACCTAATTACTACTATATATAAAGGATGTCAATTAGGAATAAATTTATCCCAAGAGCCTATAGGAACCTCAATGTAAGGAATTTCATCCATACGATATTAATTGGGGATCCAAGTGCTCAGCATATTTAAAAAAATAAGTATTTTTTCAATTTGGTATGCAATTATGTCCAAAGGAACCATGTGCAAGGAATTTCATTCATATATAATTTAAATTTGGGCCTACTTGACCTTGATTGCATACCTATTGAACCTAATGAGTTAGGTTCCAAATGATACATTATTGGGGTGAACCAAGGCTTTACCAAGGAATTGTGTCAACATAATTCTAATTAGGGCCCTAATTTCACACCTTATTCAAATAATCGAGTGTTTGATTTGATCTAATATGAAATAAGGTCCAATTCAAACCTCTCTAAGGAATTACATCGATCTAATAAAAATTGGGATTCTAATTGTGCACCAAATTCAATTAAAAGAATATTTGGTTTAATATGATATGAAATTTAGTCCAAACAAGCCTTGTGTAAGAAATTTCATCCTTATACTATCAACAGGGGCCTCGGTTGATCCCAAATATAGAACATATTGAATTAACCAAATATTTAATTTAGTTGAATATGTAATTATGTCCAACCAAGGCTCATGAAAGTAACTAAATACCTCTAATGTCAATTATGACTTTGTTAGCACTGATTGTAAACTATATTCAATTAATCATGTATTTTTTTATCTTATACATAATTAGATCCAACTAATCCTCATCAAAGTAATTTTATCCATATAGTGTTTATTGGGTTCCATTAGCCCTGATTGCACACCATATTGAACCAGTTGAGTATTTAGGTGCAATATGATATGTGATTGGGGCCACTCAATCCCCAAACAAGGAATTATATCCATCTAATATCATTTGGTGCTCTAATTACACCATCTTAAATCAATTGATATTTTTTTAGTACTATACACAATTGGGGATAATCAAGACCTATGTAATTAATTATTTCCACCTAATATCAATCAAGGTAATTTTTCACCCCATGTAAGGAATTGTGTCCATCTAATGTCCACCATGAATATTTTTCTCTAATCGTACATCATATTTAACTAATTAAGTATTTTATTCAATATAATATATATTTAAGAGTAATTGATCCCCGTGCAAGGAATTCCTTTAATATAATGTTAATTAGGGATTTGATGACATACCATATGAAACTAAAATTAATTTTTAGTTTAATCTAATACACAACTAGGTTAAAAGAGCCCTGAGAAAGGAATTATGTCCATATGATGACAATTGGGTCTCTAATTACACACCATATTATAAAAACCAAGTATCTAGTTTAGTTTGATATGTAATTGGTGTCAACCAAGCTCCACCCAAGGAAATATGTCCATCAAATATCAATCATTGAATGATATCAAATATTGACAAGAACAATGGTCCCAAATAACAATCTTAATCAACCAAACTTTGATCATAAAATTGTTAGGCCTAGTGACTCCTGTTTGGGTTTCAGGGTGTTGAGAATATATAACATGATCATGTTATTAATTAATGTGATCATGTTACTAATATAGTTAATCATGTGATCATATCAATAATGTAATCATATTATTTGAATTTGAATTCAATTCCCATGCCTTTTATATTTGGAATGTCTTATATTCCCAAGCCAAAGGCTTAGACTATCAATGTATAGTCAAGTTTTGATAAAAAAGAAACAAATTTAAACTTTTATTTCTAAATACACTATTAATTTCAACATGAAAATTGAAAAACTTAATACCATTGTGATGAGCACAATCTCATCTTTCAAAAATATGATTTTTATAATTTTTGGACTAATTTAAGGTTTTAAACTATGTTTATTTCTATCTATACCTTTTTTAGGCCATTAAACGTCATAAACATACATACCTATACATGTTTACATAATTTATATTTGTTTGATCAAAGTCAAAAATTAGCTATATGGTCACAAAATAGACCTAATTCTACACATACTTTAAAAAAAAATGATTTTCATTTTTTTGGAGTTAGTTAGGTGCATCGCATGGATGGCTATCCATTTTTTATCAGTTTTTAGGATCTATTTACTTGTAAAATTCATAAAACAAAAATTACTCATTGAAAAAAAAAAAAAAAAAATATAGATTACAAACTACAATATCTTATCTAAATTTTCCTCAAAAGGGTTCAAATAATATTAAATGCTACTCAAAAAATTGTGTGCCACACAGCCATCTATCTACTTTGTTTTCTATAAAATTAAGAGTTACTCTTCAAATTTTAGATGTTTGACCTAGTTATACTTAGTCTACCTGTTGAGTCCAAGAGCTAGACCCAATAGTGAGATCAATAACATCTGGCAGACGCTGGCTTAGGTCAATCTCCACACAGACCAAGGCATGATAAAAAAATTTGCTTCTCTAGAGTTTGTTGAGATGGGCCAATAGGCTTCCCTAGTAGCAACGCAATTGATTGTAGAATATCCTATCTCCAACATTCCAATGGCAATCGAGGAAAATGTACCCACAGTGACACCTTGGAGGGTAGCTCCTCTATTGAATTAAATCCTACGTGCCAAGGCTTCATGAAGAGGCCAACTTGATTATAAAAGTAAGGCCCTCCCTTAAAAATCTTGTTATGATAAGAGATACATGAAAAGACCACCAGAAAGAAGTTATTCATAGCAAGCAAGATTTCAAAATCACCTTCCAGATTCCATGACTTGTGAATCTAGGGTTCTAAAAAAGCCATCAAAACCCTCAATCCCATAAATTTGCAGATTAAAGCATGTTCTCTATAATACTCCAAGTCGTCAACTACCACCTTTGTTTGAATCACTAGCTTCAGATGAACTTGAGCTCTTTCCAACCATCTATTTATCTTATCAAATTTCAAAGCACCAATGTTAAAAACTCTAACATCAGGTAGGGGTGGATGAAGAAACCCATCACCAACACTAGCCATAGCAACATCCCTAGAAGTCTCACCGAAAAGCATAGACCCTACCATTAGAGAAACCTTCAAACCCTCATGCCCAACACTAGCACTGGACAAAGCGTACACGCAAGAAACCTCCCCCCAAAATCTAAATACCCCACCCATTTTTAGGAAATAGCCGCATAGGGCCTGATCTAAAAACAAAATTCATGGGCTGCAGAGATTAAACACCTACAGACCATGACCTGCTATAGGTCATGGGACTGCTCAGAGCTTCCTCACGCTTGCTCGCTCTGTGCACCTCCATCTGTTAGAAAAAAATTGATAAACTTTACTATAAATAAAGTGCATAAGTTTTTAGACCAATTTACAAACCACATTGAAATATTTATCAATAAATTCTAAAGAAAAATTCTTTGATGTTTACATGCCGATCTTTAGAATTCGTGTAATAATATGAAAATTCAAATATATTTTAATTGTTTACTTACAAGCATATAATTTTACTTACACCATTAATGGCCTCTTTGATTTTAGTACCTATGTGGGTTGAGTTTCCTTTCCTCAACCTCACTTTTAGGCCCATCCTGAAGGAAATCATTGCCCATGTGGGTAGAGTCATTTTGTGCAAAACTAATAACGAACAATTTGTAAATCTTAGAATTTATTCTCTTGCATGGATTGAGATGGACCTCTAATAGCCTCTTCCTAATTATATCAAGTTAATTGGTCATGTTTCTGAAGTCTCACAACCTATTATTTTATTGAACAATGCTTATCAAATAGATTTTTAGGTAAAATTAGATCACACCACCAAATACCCAGTGTTCTCAAAGAATTCAATAGTTCATCATCTAGAATATTGTAATCTCAAGCCTAACAATATTATTAAGTTAGTCAAGTCACACTTCTAAAATTCTTGACCTCATGCAGTCACCCCCAACACCTTGCCATTGTCTCATTTGAACATGAAGAACCCACATAGTCAGCATCTCTATATGAGGATGTTGATATGGAACAAGGGTGGCATGTGGTTATAAAAAGGAAGGAGCTCAATGACCCTAGAATAAATCTTCAATATAGACTCCATTATCAGACCCATTTTTTATAACAAGAGTGCATACGATAAATTCCCCCACATATTAATAAATAACGTTCTCACTCTTATATAATAATGGGGTATCTACCTCTAACTCAGACATTAATAAATTGATTCCTCTTAATAACCAGCTACTAGCCCTAAATGCAAAGACATAAGAATGTGTTCCACTTTATCAATCAAGTGTAACATAATTTATTGGAAACTAATGGGTTTATCAATCCCTAACCCATGTTTTAGATTAATAATACTATAAATATCTAGCACCCTTGCATGTTTTTTACTCAGTAAGCAAATGTTTGGGGTTTAGAAAAGAGTATAAAATCAAAAAATTATTGAATGATTAGACATTTATTCAATCAACTCATTATGATGGAAATGGTAGAGTTATGTTTAGTGTCACCACATGAATCATCAAATTTATTATTCAACAAGGGGAAGATCCTTCTGATCATTGTATTTGGATCACTTTCCATGTTTAAAATATAATTGTTGGTTTATTTTTGGTGTATGTATCTAACGATCATCATGAATGCACACACCTTTGAAAATGGATAGGAGATAACCTTCCCTCTAGTAAGTGGGTTATTGGATGTGACTTTAACATGAAAGAAAATAAGATAGACTAAAGTTGGCTTGGTGATTAAATAAACTATCCCTATTCAAATTTAGGACTTGGCATTATTTCAGGGACTTATTAGGGTTTTTTGACACCATACATGGGAACTTTTATATTTAGAAGGAACACTATTTTTCATGGTCAAATTGTAGATCATGTCTTCATAGAAAATTCAAGCATATGGAAAAAACATATTTATGCCCAAATCTTCAAGTCACTTCCTTCTCTTGAGGGAAAATGGTGCATGTGAGACTTATTAGCACTTTATCTTACCATATTCCTATTAATATGTAACTTTATCTTATTGGTGGTGGAGATAGTTATTTAAATTTTACATACAGACTTAGTTTGACTCATTAGAACAATAAGGATTGTATTTTTTCCCTTCTTGATCTTTGGAATTTGGTCACCAAGTTTCAAGAAACAAACACCTAGATCCTTTAGTGGTAATAAAAACTTGAAAGATGGCTTTATTTTCTTTGATATTATGGTAAAAATGTTTTCTAGGGCAAGAAAAGGGAGGAAAGGTATCTAAGAATAAGGCTTTAGAAAGTACGTAAATTCTTCTCTAAACCTTTGGATGAAAACCTTCAAAGGATAGGGATTGTTGTGTAAAATAAAATATGATAATTTAAGCTTGATTGGACATAAGTGGATAAAATATGATTATATCTTATTTTGATTAATGTGGGAGATAAAGGCTCTAAGTTATTCTTTTAGTAATTTAAGCACAAACACCAAAAAGAAAGAATAATGTCCATATTAGACCATAATATGATCTCATTATCCTCTTTTGTTAGAATTAAATATGAATTCATCAATCATTATAAAACTCTCTTCATTGCTGAAAATGTGTATGATGTTTCCTGCATTGAATTGAGTAATGTGGTGATCCATTGTATTCCCACATAGATCATGCAAGACATGTGTGATCACCTTGGTAGGGATATGATCCCAAATTGATTGGAATACACTCTTTTCTCTATGCTAGATGAAAAATGACGCAAATTAGAAGGCTTCCTAGCTAGATTATTCAATGACATGTGGCATCTTATTTATGATGACTTTTTCCATGTTTTATCAACGCTGAACAAGTTGGCTCCCTCGATATCTTTATCAACAAAGGGATTATAAATCTCATTCCTAAAGGTATCTATGAGAAAGATAACACAACCAATTAGTGACCCATTACTCTCCTTAATAGATCTCTTACAAGATCATTGTTAGATTTTATTTCTCATTGTTTTAAAGTAGTGGTGAAAGAGATTTTTAGGCTTGATAAAACAATATTTATTGATGGGAGGTTCATTCTATACAATCTGAGATTGGATTTGGAAATTTGAAAACGGGCATATAAAATATCCAATACTAGCTAATTGTTAAGCTTGACTTTGACAAAGCTTTTAAGAGAATCAAACAGTTGTTTATTGTTAATATGTTAAGCTGGTTGGGGTTTGAAAAAATAATGATTCACCACATTAAAATGTTTTTCAATGATTCCTCATCTATACTTTTATTGAATGGTTCTTTCACCAAATCCTTTGTGCTTCAATGATCTATTTTCCAAGTTTGTCCTCTAATTCTTTTTCTATATGTTTTGGCTATAGATGCTCTTGGATACATTAAATGGCAATACAAATTTAGTGAAGTTAAATGGCAACACCTTGGACTTTCTATTTGGAAGTCCAAAGTTAATGTCATGGGTCTAATTGTAGCTTGGTGGCTACTCCTTCACAAAATGTATGTTGGTGACAACATCCAATTTATTACCATCAACCCTCTCAAGTGTCCAAATTTTAATCTTCTTTAGTCTATCAATTATATATTTTGGAGATGTAAGTTTTCTAAAACATATTCAATTAAAAATAAAATAAACTAATTGTTTTGAGTGATATCAATAGCACCTTCCCTTAACAAGGGATTGCTACTTTGGACAAGATGACAAATTTATAAAAATAACATTATTGTACATTGTTATTATAATGCTAAAAAGATGTTATTGACAGGTGAATCTGCTAGATTTTCCTCACGGTTTTACGGATGTTCAGTGGTTTTCCATAGCAGATTGTGAGTGGCTGACAGTCGGGTGACTCTACTGAGTGGTTGACAGTTTTTTTGGTTGGCTGTGTATATGTTGGGTCCTTTGCTCATCGTCGTCTTCCATATAAACAAAGTGAAAAAGTAGTCAAGATGATGAAAAGAGGCGAGTGTGAGATGATCACATCAGATGGACTGACGTACTATTCACATTTTCTGTCGACACATGGGCCCTACAATTTGCCAGTGACTATTCTTCTTAAGGGAACATATGTTAACGGAGAGAAGCATTTATTCTTAGCGAAGCAGTCAATCAGGATAAGCTGCATTTAAGTTAGAATAATTAAAGTAGCACGAGGTGAAGGAGCACCAGAAGAGCAAATAAATTCTACGCTTAAAGGATTCAAACAATTGTCATAGCTCTAAGTAAAGGAAATTCCTTAACCAGACTTTTGCTATTGGTAAGAATAAGAGCAAAAAAAAAAAAATTAGAAACAAAGAATGATGAGAATGGCACAAAAAAATGTAGCAGAAGGGTTCGATCCCTAAAGCTAACCCTGATCAAATTATCGAAGAATAAAACAAAGATAAGGAAAAGAAACAGGAAAAAAAACCGTTCCCTATGCTTGGAATTTGATTGTTGATGTTTTAGGAAATGATAAAATGTTTGATGTCATGTGGGAGGCGGTTAAGTCCAGGAATAATTTTGCTTCTGTTTTTTACTTGCTACACCATGGCGGATAATGCGAACGAGGCAATCATGTCGTTTGAGATTGCGGAAACTTATGGATGCCCACAGGATGTTGGGGCGTTCAATTGTCTTCTGTGTGCTCTGTTTAGGTATAAGCAATTGGTCAAGGAGGGAAAAGTGGTGAAGGCGAAACCGACGTTTGGGAAGATGATTGTGTGGCGGCCTATAATTCATTCTTGGGTGTACTCAGCAAGGCGGGACAAGTGGATGAGAGCAGGGACTACTTTCCGAACAAACACTTGTTGGTTGCATTGGAGAATGTTAACGCCATATTAGCACGATTCTGGCAAAAAGACAAAGACAGGTGGCCTGTTCTCATAAGCTAGTTTGAATTTCCTCACACTTAATGATAATAATATTATATATTTTTGTTATACTACCAAACGGTTTAACATTTTATTTTAATTTGTTGATGTTTTATGAATATTTTAGATTAAAAAATGCAAAGGGGCGTGGAATGAGATGTCTCTTAACTAATACAGTTCTTTTTATACACGATCAAAAACCTGACATGCAACAGACACAATCATTCATTGTCTCATTCATATATATATAATATTTTAATATATATCATATTAGAATATTAATAATATGTATTATTATTTTTATAATTAATATTATTTTTAATTTTTAATATATAATATTTTTATATATATTGTATTAATTTTTTAATGAAAGATATTTATATAAATTGTAGTTATATATTGAGTAATTGAAAGAGTTTGGTGGAAGTCGCAGATTATATTGGTAGATGTTTTACATCATACAACGTTGTGCATATATATGTTTATGTTTCTTCAAGTCCACTCCTAAAATATATTGTTATTCCCCTCATTATCACCATATCTTCTTCAAAAATAGTGTAAACGCACCATAACATTTACCACCCTATTAACCCTTTGCACCTTAAAATTGGATACAATCGACGTGTAAATCAAAAAAGTGCAACAATATTACTATATAATAAAAAATACATGAAAAATTAATTTAATACTACCAATAAATTATTAATTATAAAGAAATATAAAAAAATAACAAAACATTACGTAAAGCATAGAACATAAAGCTCATATAAAAATAGCTAAAGAAAAAAATTTAAATAACAACTAATCGTAAAAAGATGTTACAAATGACAACACATGCTACTTGTTGACACCTAAAAATGAAAAAATAACATCCTTTTCACCATTCCTTGTACCATCGAAAAAACTACTAACATTAAAGTCTTTTTGTAGGAGCTCCGTGTAGTTGTAGGCAATACTTGCATCCAGTTACAATATGTTAGGATACCAAAAACTGTGCTTTTATAATCATAGCTTTACTTTCCCTTACCTGCAACGTATTCCACACATCTTCCCAAAACAAAGCGAGTGGAGTATTTTTGTATACAAAGCAGGATCATGAATTGAACAACACCGTACCTACACACTATAAACACCCTGTGGAGATTGTTTTGAAAAGTCTGTCGGACGCAAATGTAACCGTATGGAAGCGTTTTGGTGGTTCAAATGTGTGTCCGTAAGTCGAGCATGCGCAGGTCGAAGATGTTTAAGGTTAATCTCGAAAGGGGCGCATATCGCTCAAATTTAAATAGTTTTATCATTGCATTCACACTTCTATATTTTTTAAATAAATGGAATGTAATGCAAAAAGATTTAGAACATGGAGTGTAATTTTATATAAAATTAACTTGAGTATTATTTGTACAACATTTGAATTAGGGTTGTAATATAAATATAATTTTGCATGTGTTAAATATAAATGGATTTTTATTTTTTGGGTTTATTTTGAGAAATCGTTCTCTAGGGATTTGTTATATGGTTATTTCATGTATCATTGTCTTGTTTACTTCTACATTAGATTATTTTTGTGATATTTTTAATATTAAATTTTAATTATTTTGGTTTCAAATCTACTTTTGTAAATGGTCTTCAACTAATTTGTAGTCATTATTGTTTTTGGTGTTGGGAAGAATTGTGTCAAATTAGGGCTGAAAGTTTGTCCCTAAATTTTTTGATGAGGTACAAATTCAAAATATCTTTCTTAACCTTTTGTTTATTTTCAAGTAGATGATGTATAAAATATTTTTAAATGGTATGAAAATAATTGCTTTATTACTTACTATGTTGGTCACAACCCCTCTAAATATTCTATTAACGCATGGATCAAACACTATTAGCAACCTTTGGAATTAAATATAATGGGGTTCACATCCTCACCAAGGATTTTTTTCATTTTTTTCTTCAAGGAACATTCATAATTGAAATATTTACTTACTAAATTGAGTTATTGGTTTTTTTAGAATAATTTTATGATAGCATCCTTGTGGTCCTGTTACTTTAGGGCCTCTAGGAAAAATACCTTCAAGGTGTTAGTTTTTGTTGAATTACATGGTATTCCAATCCCTTTGTGGTTTTTTATTTCTAATATTGTCAAATCCATAGAGAATGTGTTTTATAAAGAGATGGAAAATAAATATTGTCCATATCCAAAAAAGTGCATTTGTGTCGAAGTTAATTTAACAAAAAAACATGAAAGAATCTACATTATTCAAATAGGGACTAAAGGGTTTTCACAAAAAATCAACTGCATCAACCTTTTGAACACATTTTTTTGTCAATCACTCAACCATAGTATTAGCGACTATCCCCTCATGGTTCATTTAAGGCTGAAAATCATGCAAAACCAACTGAAAAGCAAATTTTGGCTGAAAAAATAATGGGTGGAATACTGTTACAAACAAAAAGTGGTAGTTAGGAATAACAACAATAAAATCTAATCAAGTTTCCATTATAAAACCTTGATAGGATGTGAAACAAATGGGAAGAGTTATTCCCCATCCCCTCTTACTCCTCAAACTCATGGCCCACCTGTTTCTCTTCATGGCCATATCTGTCAATAAAAAAATTTAATTGGTTATTTATAGTCCCAGGACATCCTCAAATAGGTCTCATCTTAGTGGCAATCATGAAATCTAGTTCATGGTGGTGACAACTAAACCTAGTAAATAATGGGAATAAATTCCCTTCAATTTCACTAATTGATACGACATCGAAAACCAATTTAGAGTTAAAAAATTTCCCCTCTTGGTTCAAAGGTAGAATTTTAGGATGGGCTTAGATTACTAAAAATGGAGGATTATTCTCAAAGAATCTACTCTCTAGGAAAATATGAGGTCTCATATACTTTTCTCATAGTTTATTTGTGTGAGCCACTAATCAGTGATTGGGTAATTTATATTTATATGTTTGAAATAAGTTATAATTTCTAGGCTTCTTATACAAATTTATTTTAGAATCATTTCATCTAATGTAATGTAATTTCATAGTTTATATGAAGGTGGACATGGTAGCTCAAATGGTCATAAAATTTCCATTCATTATTACCTCAAGAAAAGACCCTTCGCATTGCATAATTTAGGTGATATTTGATTATTTTTTTATATAGATATTTGGGCTGAATTGGTCCTCTATCCATATAAAACATATATAAAGTAACCCCAAAAAGATGGTCAGCTCAAATATTTGAAATTTCCAATCAAAGCTTCACACCAAAACTATGGCATAGCCAACTAGCTAGCATGCCATGAAACATCTACATATAGAATAAAAACACACAAAACCTAAATAAATCCCAAAAGGGAGTAGGCTAGATAACTGAGAGATAAAGTAAAAACTAAAACAATTACCAGTGACCAGAATAGAAAGCTTCATAATAGTTAGTTAGTGTCCTCCTTTTCATCAATCACTACCACAACATCATTGGAATCTCTAGCCTTTGAATAACTCACATAAAACCTTCCTTTATTCCTCACCTTTTGAATTTGAAGTATAATTCCACCAAAATAAACTATAGATTGGTTTCTATTAAAACACCCATTTATCATCGTAGTAACCACATGCTTGGGAGCCCATGTCTACCAAGGGTAGTGTTACAACCATCCCATGAATCACCATCCTTTATAGGAGTTTGACAACAACCACTCAATTTTGATTATGCTTAGATTCCTTCCACAATTCCATTTCTAGAATGGAACTCTTAATTTGAGTCAAAAGTGGCATGGATAGAAAATGTCCTTTTGAAGACTCAGTGTCAGAAAACTTCCATTGAATATATTCCACAAACACAACCAAAAACATAAATTTAGTTTTTAGGGATTTAAATGATGGTATTGGAACTAAACTAATATTTTTAGAGACTCAAAATGGTAATTTGGGGTATGGTCCCAATTCCACCCTTCTAATCTCCTCCAAAAGCCCTTGACAGTGGTCTAAAATCAAAATAGAATGACCGTAATTTACTCACCATATCTTTTTCCACCATCAATGCCAGAACATCATTTATGAACTTGGATACCACCTCTAAATTGACTCTGCTATGTATGTTCTTTGACACATATTCTTCCCTCAAGACTTTCAAAATAGTGTACAAAATATCCTTAGTATGATCCAATTAAATGCTTTAAAATTGAGCCCTATAAATACTACATTCAAATTCCATTTATCTCATTATGCTACTACCAAAAACCACTAGTACCCTAAATACTAGATCCACCTCATGATCCATCATGAAAAAACATTCGTTGGAATAAAATGCTAACACTCCACCATAGAACCCAAAAAATGTGTGATCAAAGTTGAGACATGCCAATTCACACTTATCAATGTAAATGAATATAATAACCACCTCCATTTGCGTGGGTTGTGCCATAATTAAAGAGTGACCTAACCTGCAAGTCAACAAAAAATAATTAAAACCACTTAAATCCTTTGACAAATATAATTAGGATAATAATCAATAATTTTCAAAGGACAAAATTGATGACAAAAATCTTATGAAAATATTCCCATGAAGACCTTTGGTTTTCCATATGCATTTCCTCTCTTTGATCAATCCCATAACTATCTAAAAACTATAGTTGAATTGGCTTTTCCAAAAGAATGTTTACAATCCCAAGATGAGAGACTATCCAAGCTTTCCCATATTGTAGCTAAAATGTTTTCCAATTTTTAGGAGATTATTGAATTTTTCCTGAGAGCAAAGATCAAGATTTGATTGTCTCCTTAAATGAGAAGTTTGTCAATTTTACACTACAATACCAACTCAATCCCAATTGAAAGACCTTGAGCCTCAGCTTCATTATTCATACCATCCATTAATTTCTTAAACATAGCTCTGATCAATGAACCACTATAATCTCTTATCTTAAAATCTACTCCAAAAATACCCATATCTCCCCTTGAGGATCCATTGAAATTCATTTTAAACCATCCTAGAGGAGGAGGAATCTAGGAAGCCTTTTCCTTTCTTAAATTTTTTTCAAGTCTACTATTTTCTCATTAATGAGTAGATGATCAATGAGCCTCCATTTTGGCAAATTTTAATATCCCATCCCAAAACACATCCATTCTTATGCTTGATTTGAGAAGATATAACCTCCAAAATATCAACCTCTAATTCTCTTAAAACTACAAGAAGAGTCCTTTCTTTCCCTTCAAAGATTTTTTGGTTTTTTCCTTCTAGATTGTTCACACCAAAATAATGGGTCTAACTCTCCATAAACTATAATGTTATTTTTTACAATCACCAATAGGCTAATAAGAGAATTAATTAAATAAAGAGAAGGGTTGGGTCCAAGACCATTTCAATTTGTAGTATAACCAATCCCAACAGCAAGAAGCAAAGTGGCAAGCATAAAGAAGTTAATTGGTAGTTTTATTCATTTATTTTATAAAGAATACAATGGGAAGGGCCTAGAAATCTGATTTTGACCAACGTATCTTGCATGAGAATATGGTTTTCAACTTCAAGGTAAGAAAACACCCTTGCTTTCTGAATACCAATCTTGTCCCAACACTAAAATCACACCTATTTAAATGCCTCATCAGTAACCTCAAGCACCTGATATCCATGGCTCACTATATAAATACCTGACTTGACCTCTATCTAGTGAAGTGAATCCTATTTGGATTTTAATATAACCTTTCAATTTCTTAGATAATCCCTCAACCACATGCACTAGTCTATTGGAATATCTAATGCATCAAAGTTATCCAAAACCTAAGATGATAGGACCATTGATCTGATGTAGTTCTAAATAATTCTCCACCAAAACACCCCATGTAGTGGCAAAAATATATTCAACATCCTCCAAATGCAAAATATTTGATAATTATTCATGGTCGATGAAACATGTTTTGGTATTAATGACCTATAATTCAATAAAATTTACCAAAAGTGTGAATCTTTTAGGGGGTTAGTAATAGAAAACATGCTCTAGGGTTTATTTAAATCGAGATATTTGAATCTCAAAATTGTGCACCATAGAGAATTTGGTTTTGAAATCATTCCCCAAACTAGTTTAGCTCTAAGATCCTTGTTTTGTACACTCAATTTTTTCAAACCTTCTCCTACCATCCTCTTTACTTTAAAAACCCCTTCAACTTTCATTAGGGTTATTTTATTGTTTATCTAACTTTATTACCACAAAAAATCCTTCATAATTTGATTCAGAATCTTAACCACATGACTTGGTGGTTGAAAAACTAATAGGTAATAGATGGGAAGAGAGCTAAAAACTTAGATAATGAGAGCATTTTGACCCTCCAAGGAAATTCATCTTCCTTGATAATAATATAAATGAGCCTTATAGGAGTTGATCAAGCCTTCCCAGTGAATATTTTTTCCCATTCTTGAGAAAAGGTGAACTCCCAGGTATTTAGATGGAAGTTTCCTAATATTAAAACCCAAAATCAATGAAATGAAACTATTATAATTGTTTAGAACAATTAATAGAAAAATCATATTTTCTAACATTTACTATTTGACCAGATGTAGACTCATTTCTAGAAAGAACATATGAAAGAGTGATTAAAAATCTACCAAGATCTCTCCAATGTCTCATTAATGTAGTCATTGATGCTTTAACATACACTCAAAATAAGAAAACCAATTATAAATAAAACAATTGTTATACACACAATGAGATCTACAAATGCTTATAAAGCATTACAAAACCATGTATATTACAAAGTGAGTCATTTCGTTATATAGGCAATGCAACCAATATGTAAGCTACACTAGGCAATGTGGGATAAAACCCCATATAGGACAAAATTTGGGAAAGATAAATAACATATAACCTAGTAAGCATGAGTAATAAGATACTCTAAACACCGCCCCACTCCCCCCCCCCCTCCTCATGTGAAGCTAGGAGATAAAAATAGATGATGTGGTGTGAATTTATGTGTCCTTATAGACACCAATCAATCATGCCAAAATAATTGGATATCGAGTCACTATAAATACCAAGTTGAATTAGGAATGGTGTTGAATACGAGGATCATTGAACATAAACACTGTGCACTAGAATACTAGGTATAATGATGAACTCGAGGAAGCATCACTTGAACACCCTCTAACATGATGGTGAGAATGGAGAAAAATACTAGTGAGGCTTCCAAATTGGTGTCACTATAGGAATAACCATCAAGGGATATAGAGTCAATTACAAATCATAATATGTGTTTTGATAAACAAATTCCCTGAATAAGACACTCATGTACAAAGGAGAAATATAAAAAATAGTCAAAAGTGAAAAATACATATAACTCTCATGAAGTGGATAGAAGAGAGAAAACCCATAGGAAAAACTCCCCCCCCCCCCCCCCCCCAAAAAAAAATAGAGAGAAAATAAGAATAGAGAGCTAAAATCCCTCCAAAGATGATGCTGAAGTAGTTTGCACTCCTAGTACTCGTAAGTCACAAAAGAACTCAATCTTCATGAGTGGTATGAATCTAATACTCAATCACAAAACCAACTGACATTGGGCTTCACAATAATAGCTTAAATCTAGAATATTATCAGTGGTGTTGAAATCAAAAAAGAGTATTGTATGTGCAAGGAGTACTCAACACCAAGAAGTAGAATGTACATCATAGCCCTTCATATTTCTAACTAGGTAGATTAGAGAAAAAAGATCTATATGAGTGGTTTGAATACACTAATTTAACATAGAATAAGTGGATATTATATACACTAGAATATCTCCATATCACACTCAAAGAGACTATTGAACTATGAAGAAAAAGTGACCCTAGAATTCACCAGAATGACTACATTCAAGTAATGGGAGACTGTCAACTGTCAAAAAATATGTTGTCAAAAATACATACACAAAATCATATAAAATGGCTCATGTAATGATGGTAGAGACAAAAAACTAAAAAATTGAAAAGGTGCCCAAAATAGAGCACACAAATGAATGAAAGTAGACAAGGCTAAATAAACAAACCCCCCCATGGCACATTATAAATCAATGAAAGTATAATATAATCCATATACAAAAAACACTAGATGGATATAATGAAACACTAGGCTTCACTATAATAGCTCAAAATTAGGAGACCATCAACCTATAGAATAATCCATCAAGATATGTGATCCAAAAATAAGGAAGTGAAGAATATCCCTATTAAAGAAGGAGAGTCACTAAGAAAGGGGCCTGAAGGAGACATGACACAAACTACCAATGTGTTAAATTACAATAAGTGTTATGGAATGATGGAAGAGTATGATAAATAGTGAAAATATCGATAATATATGCAAACACACCAGAAAAGGATCAGTAACCAAAAATAACAATTTACAAAGACCATGCAAAAATATGTCAGGGTTAGTCAAAAATGCATTTGAGATAGTGCATGTAATAGATTAACTAAAAGGACCATAGCATAGGAAAAACCTAGTAATAACAATGCATACTCAATAATAGGACATAAAAATTAGTGTAAAATGTGTTCATGAGTGCAAAAAATGATAACAATGCAATCCAGAAGAAGTAAGAAGGAAGTTTTTGTTGCCTATGAGGAGCTCTAACCTCCTGCCAGATTGGACCTCAACCTCTAATCTTAAACAAATGAAAGAGATAAGGTATGTGAAAAATAAGATATATTCCCTTAAAAAATGTTCATAACATATCAAAATTCATCAGCACTAAAGAATCATGATAAACCATAAGCATAACACAACACAACCAATGTGAATAGAACCCCCAGAATGTGACACTTTATGTTTTAGTGTGGTTTACAATTAAATAGAACCAAAGCATTGAAAATGATAAAATATGAAATTTTGAAAAAGATGGTGCTTAATTTTTAAATATCGATCAAAAGTTATTAAATAATCAATTTATCATAAACGAGGCCTATTTAATAAAATTTCCATTAATTTTTTAAAAAAAATACTATGACTAAGGTGAGCCTAGTCTTCCAACCACTCAATGGAACTAGCATGGAACTAATAATCTCCTCAAATCAATTTTTTTAAAAAAATAATATGCTAGTGATCCTTATGCATGTACAAGTGAACTGGATTCCCTCTTTAAGGAAAAAATATAGCTATTATGTCAAATAATGAATACACAACTAAGATTAAGAAGATAAAACATCTATTAATTTTGTCAATCACATAGTAAATGGCTTATTAAGCAAATGGGATGCCACCATGATAGAGTGTGTCCCTCCATAGCCATCGCTCTCTACAAACCACTAATAATAAAACTAGGAACCCATAAGGTCACCACTAGACTCAGTGGAAAAATAGGTGAAAAATAGTAGATTTGACAATTCTAGTTGCAACAAATAGTGCCAACTCAAGACCTCATAAATATCTTCACCACTAGTATTAGTTTTGTACCCTACAACTCTATGTGGCAGACTCTGTGAAGAAATCTCACCACTGACTTCCTCAACAATTCCTCAATAATGTCCTTTTTTCTAAGGTAGAGAATGGGTGGTAGAGGTGTTGATGGACATTGACAAATCTAAAAAATAAAGCAAAAAAAATGTAAAAATGGTGGGAGATGTCAAGGGACTATAGTTTAAAGAGTCGTGCATATGCAGGTAGATAGAGTGTTGACCATCAAGAGGACAACGTAGGATTAAAATTTTACTAGATTTCCAATGCCTCGGCACTTTTCTCTAACATAAGATGATTTACAGGTAGGTCATGTTGGGGTTAGTTTTCACATTGAGTGAAAATAGGTATTTATGGGATTAAAAAAAATAAGGTCAATATTTATCGTGAGGTAAATAGTAACAGGTTGTTAGTAGTTAGTTATTATAACTGTATGGTTAATATGATAAATTATAATATTATATAGTTGAGATATATTGTTATTTGGTTATAATAATATATCATAATAGGTTTCCTTAATTAGTGAGATTTGGGTATGAGAAAATGGTGGAAACGTTATAGGATTTTATTCCTATAAATATGTATTATGTCCCAAATGAATTATTAGAGAGAGATTAATCAAAGAATATATCAGTATATTATTATTGTGTTTAAAATTTGTCTCTATGTAGTATATTTTGGAAGTGCATGAGTTAATTATAGTATTTAGCTCTCCTTTAATTATCAACATTGGTATCAAAACAGAAGATCCCTCTGATGGATCATTGAATTTATTTGAAGGGTTAGCTACAATATTTGTCTTAGCCCCATCTGGTGTATTTTTTAATTTGCATTTTGTGTAGCAATTTTAATTTCTATTTTTTCAAAAGATAGAGCTAATTTTTCTCTAAGAAAAACATTGGTAGAATAGTTTTAATTCACCTCAAGTCTGGGCAATTCATCCACTCATATGTCCCTTGCCTCAAATGTCTCAAACCTAGAGTCAATTATTGTTGAGTCTACATAATCAAAATGCAACATTGGAATAGAAGGGTGTATAAGTGATATTTATGTTTGTGTTACACTTACAAATCCTATTCACCTCTTCTAGGACCATGACTCACAAAGAATTCATATCTATATATACATGTTGTTTAAAAATTTATATTACCTATCAATATATTGAGCATTCTTGTCTTTGCTATTAGATTGCCTACAATCTCACTGTCGTACACCTGTAACCATTCACATTAAACAATATCATATCCCTCAAATTTTATTATGGATTAAATTAAGACTACATATTAATTTTAATCTATTCATCTGATGTCAATGGCATTCAAAGTTAGTGCAACTTGTGGAAAATATTTTATTTATAATCTCATATGCGCAATCCCCTCTCTTGGCCTATATAATCTTCTCTACATGATAGGTGAAGTCTCCAATCATAGTTAAATGTAAATTTCCAATTGCTTCTAAACAACTTCCACATCATTTTAGTTTCCACTCTCCATCTAATAGTGAGTTTCATGTATGAGTCATGTAAATAATTTAGGTATTAATTATTTAGTTGTTAAATAGTTTTGAGTAGACGTTCAAAATATTTTAGGTGATTTAAGTATTTTTTATAGTGGTAAGTTTAAATAATTATAGGGATTATATTAATATAATTCCATAAGTCAATTAAAATTTTAATTATATCTCTTAGCTATATTTAAAAAAATTGAAAAAAATGTTTCGCATTATTATCTAGTCTGTAGAGTTTGTTTTGTTTGGTGTGTCTTTGTCAAAAACTCAAAAGTTTCTATGTCAAGTATGTCATCATTTATCAAAAAGGTCAAATTATAAAATAAAATAAAATAAATAAATTTCCTTATAGATACATTTTTGGGTGTACCCAACCTCTAATGAGCATGTCAATCTTGTGGAGGGGACCCCATTTCAGTCAAAGTGACATGCAACTGAGCTTCACAAACACATTTTCTAAGTGAGCAGAAATCTATTGGAGGATAGAGGATATATAGAGGTTGGAGATCTTTCAATTACCTCTCATTAGTCACCAATGAATGGGCCACATCAATGCTTTGGTGACATTTTGTGTGGTGTGTTATTTTTAGTATTTTAGTGTAGTAGTTACATTTATTTTCTAGCATGTGTGAAAAATAAAAACATTTATACAAGTTCAGTTGTGAGTGATATTCCCATGAAATACCTTTTTATATTTAAATTGGACAATCTTTATCTAGATAGAATTATAGAAATAATGATGAAAGGTTAGTGATAAACCTATGAAAACCAAGTTGTAAGGTTTGGTGATAAACCTACGAAAACTATTCTGTAAGGTTAGTTGTGAACCTGAGAAAACCATTCTGTAAGGTTAATGATGAACCTGAGAAAACCATTTTGTAAGGTTATTTGTGAACTTGTGAAAACCATTTTGTAAGGTTATTGGTAAACCTATAAAACCAATTATAGATGAGTGTGAAGGAAGAGATGTGTGATGGTACATGTATGCGCATATCATAAGCACATGGAGGTGGAAAATGCTACAATAAAAAAAGAGATATATTATACCATGTAAAAACTATGGGGGGAATGTTGGTATTAGTTTTTACATTGAGTAAAAATATATATTTATTGGATGGTAAATAGTAAGTTTGATATTTACCATGAGGTAAATAGTAACAGGTTATTAATAGTTAGTTGTTATAACTGTATAGTTAATATGATAAGTTAGAATATTATACAGTTGAGATATGTTGTTATTTGTTATAATAATATATCATAATAGGTTTCATTACTTAGTAGGATTTGAGTATGAGAAAATGGTAGAGAAGTTATATGATGTTATTCTTATAAATATGTATTATGTCCTAAATGAATTATTAGAGAGAGATTATTCAAATAATATAGTAGTATATTATTATTGTGATTATAATTTGTCTCTATGTATTGTAATTTGGAATTTCATGAGTTAATTATAGTATTTTCTCTCCTCTAATTATCAACATGGCAAAATTAATGCAGTTTATTTTGTTAAAACAAGGCCCAAATTTTTCTACAAGCTGAAGTTAGACATATCAATCATATTTTTTTTTCCATCCTCATGGTGAAGGAAGAGGCTCTATATAGATGCATCTTTACTTTATTAGTGTATGCATGCGGCAAAAATATGATTTACCTGGGTTGGGAAATGGGCACCAAGGTACCCAAGCATGTGGCATTTGAGCTTTCACCTAAGTAATTGGCATAGCTAACTCTACACTTCAGTATCTTGCAATATTGCAACCTTATGATGTATCATTATTGGTGAAACACCCAATGACCAGTAATTTTTACAAAAAATAGACTAGTGAAAGTAGCATAGCATAATGAATGATTTTAATTATTTTTAATAAATCATTTATTCACTACCTTCACTTCTGAAGTCCCTACCATAGATGATCTGATGTCAATTATATTCCCTTTTTAAGTACCAAGATATCCAAGTTCAAATATGAGATGCCTTAGAAACCCACTCAGATGTCTTTAACCATTGAATAAAAATAGATTCTCCACACTTTGAATGATTTGGCAAATGGTTTTTAATAATCATTTTTACCAATCTTGAATGATTCTTAGGTCCCTCTCCATGACGACTCTACCACACCCCCTCATAGCCTAGTCAAACTCTAAAATCTAATGTTTAAGATTTATCATGAACACTTTGAAGCATAAACTCTTGACCTTGTTGTGATTGATATGCATAATGACACTGGTAAAAAAATGGTTGTTATTTCTCTTGATAATAGAACATCAATAAGGATGTCCATTGAATCTGCAGTATTTTAAATGATGTATAAAAGATTCAAAATAAAATATCAGATCAACTTTGTTTAATTGACCTCACTACATCTCTATATGATAAAAAAATAAACAATG